>PVJI01011309.1:0-56641 GCA_004026765.1 Micronycteris hirsuta
CCCTAGAGCTAGGGACATAAAGGAAAGAATAAACAAATGGGATCTTATCAAAATAAAGAGCTTCTGTGGGGCTAAAGAAAATAGTATTAAAATAAAAAGAGAACCAACCGTATGGGAAAACATATTTGCCAATGATACCTCAGACAAGGGTCTGATCTCCAAAATATACAAAGAACTCATACGACTCCACTCCAGGAAGGCAAGGGTGTTTTCTAACACCATTACTTTTAATTAGCCTTCTATTGATGGTGTCACAAATCACCACAAATCTGTGTGACACAAATCTCGGATAGTTAAAATCAAGGTGTCAGCAGGACCTTGTTCCATTCTGGAAGCCACAGGAGAGAATCCAGTTTCTACTTATTTAAGATTTTGGCTGAATTTAGTTTCTTGCAGTTGTAGGACTGAGGTCCCATGTCCTTGATGGCTGTCCACTGAAAGCTGCCTCCACTTTCCTTGTGAGTCTGACCACATTTCCCGGCACATGTCCCCATTTCCCCATGTTTAAAGTCACCAGTGGTGGGCGAAGTCCCTCTCACGCATCAGATCTTACTTTTCTTTCCGCTCATCCATGTAATTCTACCAAAAAGAACTACAGTTATTAAAAATGGTGTGATTAGAAAAGGCCTGCATGAATGAACTAGGATAATCTCTTTATCTCAAGGTCCATACTTTTGATCCCATCTGCAAAGTTCCTTTTGCTACTAAAGACAACTTATTCACAAGTTTTGGGGCTTAGGGTGTGAACATCTTTTTCTAATGGAGGGAACCATTCTGCATACCACACTATCACATTGGAGGAACTATTCAGTATAACATGACAAGAAAAAGAAAGAAGTGCCATCACAGAGACTGAAAGAAAAAAATAAAATTATCTTTATTCGTACACTATACTCTTATCATTGTCAAGAATCCAAAAACATCCTAGAAAATAGTAGATATAATATGTAAATTCAGCAATATTGCTGTATACAAGGCCAATCTACAAAAAATAATTGCATTGTTGTATACTAGTAATAAACAACTAGATATTTAAACATTTCAAAGGAAATGCAATTTGAAATAAGATCTTGAACTTGAAATACTTAGAAATAGAGCTAACAAAATTCTTCAAAATTTATACATAAACTTTGAAGAGAGTAATCAATGAAATCCAAAATAAAAAAGTGTTCATAAGTTGATAGTCTGAATTTTGTTAAGATGTCTTTTTCTCTTACTTGATTTAAAGATTCAAAGTAATCCTAAACAAAATCTTTTCAGGTATTTTTGTTGAAATCGACAACTGATCTAAAATTTATATAGAAATCCAATATGTTCATAATCAGAGTTCCCAAAAGTATAAAATAAAATAAATAAAACCAAAGAAAATTTTCTTTGGAGCAAAATGATTTTCCAAACGTCACAAAATCCAAAGTTTTCCTCCTCTTCTGCCACACAGAAAGCTTCCTATGCATAGGTCTGTTTTCAGCTTTTTTCCCCCTGAAATAAAGATAATTTAAATGCTTTTGTAAAGGTCAAATTTTTTATCAAGCAAACGCTAAGTTTAAAATGAGATCTATTCTGTCAAAATTATTGTCAAACTCCAGGGGATTTTATTTCCTCTGTAAGCTCCACGTAACAAAACTACCAGATGAAGTTCAGCCAATTAAGTAGTGACTATGGAAACTAGACCCAGAAGATTAGTTTTAAACCTGGAACGTGTAGAACTACGACTGTAATCACTGATTCTAATGACTGAACACAAGGAAAGTGTGACATGCTTTCCGATATCAAACGGGGAACTAGCAAAGACTTCACAGAAGAAAAAAAAATTTGTAACTAAGGTACCTTTCTAAATGGAAAATTACAAATAATACAATACAATAATACAATGCAATTTAATACAATAATGTTAATGCTAAAAAACAACACTTTGAATAAAATAGATGCTGAGAGATTACAGACAAAACAATGAGACGATGCTGTCTTTATCATTGCTTATAGGATGGGATTAATAGACAGTACTATGTAATTAAACAATGAAAGGTATTATATGAAATTATAATTATATAAAAGTAACTAGTAAAACAAAAAAAATCAGCCTTTCAAAATATCTTAAGATCTATCCACAAAAACAGCACAAATGAAATTAAACAAAAATTAAAGACTTACCTGGAAAATATATGAAATATAACAAAACTAAGACCAAGCATATTTCTTATTTTAATAAATGTAAATAAATACATCTTTAAAATCAGTTAAATCACAAAGCAAAACCCAAATTTATGCTGTTTCACTTAAAACAATATATTTCTTAAAGATTGAAAACAAAAGAATAGGCAGAGCTGTGCAAGGGAAAGTCAAAAAAACAGGAGACATCATTTCTTAAACAAAAGAAGCAGTTTAAATGATCTTTAAATAAGATAAAAGAAAGAAACTGTAATATAACGATGAATTGTTTACAAGCAAGGTTTAGCATGAAATAGCGTAGCATTTCTCTTAATGAAACAGAAACTGTAGGCCCCGCAAGAAGAAATAGAAGAAACATGAGTAGCGGACATGTCAGTTCATTTCTCTTTCCCCATGACAGACCAGGTTTAAGGTAAGACTATATAAAAGTCCTCATAATATAATTAGTAAAGAGGATCTGCTTCATATAGATAAATGACTATAACCTGAAAACAGAGACAGTTTCCTCTTCATGTGTGATCATGGAATGTTCATTAAAGTGTCCCATATTCTACAGAACAAATAAAACATCGGAACTTGCAATGCTTTTTGTATTTCACTATTGAGTATAATCCTGGCTTTTTGACAAAGTTAGACACGTTTTATCATTTAGGAAATGGCCATCTGTTTTTGATTCATTAATTTTTCTAAAATCATGAATGGTTGTTGAATGTTTCCAAATGCTTGTTGGCATCTATAGAGATGAGCATATTTTTCCCCTTAGATCTTTTAATATAATGAATTAGATCAATAAATATTTCTAATGTACAACCATTCTTACACTAGAATTAGCGTCACCTGTCAATTAAATTATTATATCTGTAAAGTCTTCTTTAATTGTATCTGATCATTTTTTAAGTTAGGATTTGCGCTAATAGTTATAAGTGAGATTGCTGATACATTGTATGTGAAATCATCCATTCGCCTACCGTTATGCTCACTATCACCAATGTCATTTAACAATGTGTGGAAGACACTAGCCAGTGCAATTAGACAAAAGGAAAACAAGCAAAGATAGGAGCACTGAAAAAGATGAGATAATTCTCTCACTATATGATACATTACCTGATTAAAACTATGGGGGTCAGCTAAACTACTTTGGAAATCAATTCAGAAATAAGTAAAACAATTAATTAACATACATAAGTATCATCTATGAAGGAAAATTCCCTATTTAAAAGAGCAAATACCAAATATTAAATAACCATCCAAAAGAAAAATAAGCAATATCTACTTGAAGCAAACTTTGAAATATTACTGAAGAACATGGAAATAACTAAACATATAGAAAACATACCAAATTATTGAACAGGAATATTCACAAGTAAAATATATCAATTATTTGTACTTTAATTTTCACATTTCAACTAATGCAAATAAAATTTTAGTTCCTGCTTTCACAACAGATATCTGTGAGTAAAACAACAAGATGATCTTAAAGCTTGTGTGAAAAGATAAAATTCAGAAGTAATATGAAAAAAGAAAAGCAATGCATAGTGAATAGCATTACCAGATCTTAAAACACCTAAAATTTCCATTATTAAAATAGTGTGGCACCGACACACGAAAATACACGGAAATGCATTAGCACTTTGGAATATCATCAAGGTGGCAGTTAAAATAATAAAGGTAGTCTTTTCAATAAATGATATTAGAACAACTAGGTTGACTTATGAAAATATTAATATTGTACCCATTTCCATACCACCCCCAGGATAACTTCCAATAGTTCAAAGATTTAGTCATTAAATGTAAACTAATTAAAGGACCAGAAGACATTCTGTGACAATCTTAGAGAAAAGAAATTCTGACTAAAGTTGGGAAGTCATGGAAGACAAGGTTATTAAACTTTACTACAAAAGCAAAAATCTTTCTGCAAAAACCAGAAAAGAAAAAATATCATGAAAAACCTAATAAAGTCTGAGATAAATGTCAAACTAGAAATACTATTTACAATGCATGTCACAAGCCCAAAATTGTTCTTCCTAATGCAGAGTTCCTCGTGTTGATAAGAAATAAACCATCTAATAGAAAAAATAGTCCAATTAGATGAACAAAGATTCATAAGAAAGGAAATACGAATATCAGAAAAGATACTCAACCTCACTTATACTAAGGAGACTGCACTTTAAAATTACACGTAGGTTCCATGCTCTGTCTACACTATTGCAAAAATCTGAAAATTTGATTATATTCCATTGATGAAGTTGTGAGAAAGGAAGCATTCTTATCCATGGCTACCAGGGCTGTAAGGTAGTATAATCTCTATAGAGGGCAATCAGGCATTATTTATGAAAGTCACAAATCCCCATGTATTTTGGCCCAGAAATTTTACTTCTGGGAATTTATTATGGCATAACAGAAAAAGCATGTATGTATGTGGTCATTTATCACAGCATTATTTCTAACAGACTAATTAAACCAATGTAAATATTTATTACTAAGGTATAGGTATATTAAATCACAAACTATATAAATCAATATAAATATTATAAAAACAGAATATTATATAGCAAAATAAAGACAGATTATGCAAATAAATAGGAACACATGGAATGGAAGACAATAATTTTCATATGTTAACTATTATCCAAAGCTACCTACAGATTCAGTGCAATACCTAACAAAATCCCAATGACTTTTTTTAGAAATTAAAAAAAGACATTTCCAAAATTTATATGCAGTATCAAGGGGCCTTAAATAGCCAATCCAATCTTGAAGACAAAATAAAAAAAAAATCTAGAGGCTTCACACTTTCTTATTTCAACACATGTTACAAACCCACAGTAATTAAAGCCGTGTAGTACTGGAATAGATACAGACATATAAACCAGTAGAACAGAATAGAGCGCCCAAAAATAAACCCTCATATACATGATTAAATGATCTTCAGTAAGGGTGTCCAGATCACACAGTGGGGAAAAAAACTGTCTCTTCAACAAATAGTGCTAGAAAAACTGGATATTCACATGCAAATGAATGCAGTTCACCTTTACTTTATACCATACACAAAAATTAACTCAAAATGAATTAAAATTTAAACATAAGAACTGAAACTATAGCACTCCTAGAAGAAAACAGAGAAAAATCTTACTGACATTAAATTTATCAGTGAATTCTTGGATGTGACACCAACGGCATAGGCAAACAAAGCAAAAAGAGACAGGTGGACTTGGCTGGTGTGGCTCATTTGGTTAAAGCATTGTCCTGCAGAATGAAAGTTCTTAGGTTCAAAAGGTCTCAGGTTTGATTCCCAGTCACTGCACATACCCAGGTTATGGTTTCTATCCCCAGCTGGGATGTGTACATGAAGGCAACCAATCATTTTTTTCTTTCTTTCTCCTCTCTCTCTCCCTTCCTTTCTCTTAAAAAAAAAAAAAAAAAAAAAAAGAGGAAAAATGTTCTCAGGTGAGAATTAAAAAATAGACAGATGATGGCATTAACTTAAAAAAAAACTTTTGTGCATCAAAAAATGTAATCAACTGACTGAAAAGGCAATCTAAAGAGTGAGTGAAAAGTATTTGCAAATGAATGTAACTTGCTAAGGGATTAATATCTGGAATAAAGAAGGAGCTTTTGTAACTCAATAACCACAAAAACCCAGTAACCTGATGTAAAAATGAGGAAACAAATCGAACAGATATTTCTCCAAAGATTTACAAATAACCAACAAGCATATGATTAAACATCACCAATCACTAGAGAAATGAAAATCAAAACCATAAAAATCAAAACCATCAGCTCACACCCATTAGTAGGATGACCACTATTCTAAACCAAAGACAAACAAAACAAAAAAATAATAAGTGTTGACAAGGATGTGTGAAGAAAGTGAAAACCTTGAAACCTTCCTGCACTGTTAGTGGGAATGTAACATGGTACAGTAACTGTGGGAAACAGTACAAAGGTCTCTTGAAAAATTAAAAATAATTGTTATATGATCCAACAATTCCACTCCTGAATGTATACCCCAAAAAACGAAATCAGGGACTCAAAGAGATATTTGCACACTCTTGTTCTTTAAAGTATCATTCACAATAGGCAAGAATTATAAGGAATTCAAATGTCCATAGACAAGTGAATGGATAAAGACAAAGTGATATACATATATACAATGGAATATTACTTAGCCTTAAAAAGAAGGGAATTCTATCACATGCTACAACGTGAATGAACCTTAAGGACATTATGCTGAGTGAAATAAGCTCATCACTAAAGGATAATTCTGTAAAATTGTCAAACTCATAGAAAGAGAATGTGGGTTGCTAGGGGCTGGGGAAAGGACAAAATGGGGAATTGTTTCTTGGGTACAGAGTTCCAGGTTTACAAGATGAAAAAGTTCTAGAGAGTTGTTGCAGAACAATGTAAATATAATTAACACTACTGAACTATACACTTAAAAATAGTTAAGGTAGCTTCTAAAAAGACAGAAAACTCTTACACACTTACATGGAAATATCTTGATGATTTATTAAGTATCCACATGAAGATAAAGAATAGTGTGCATTAGTCTACATTTTAAATAAAAATACAGCTATTAAGAACACTTGTTTGATTTGGCTAGAATATGCAGAGACAAATTTTGAAAGTTTATTCAAAAATTGAATTGACTGTTTATCTGTGACATCTATAGGGTTTATAGCTAAGAACTGAGCACGTTGAAGAAGGGTGGGGCAGGGAGGCATTTTACACTGTCTAGCTATTCATTTTTATTTAAGTTACAAGATTGTTATCTATTTTTAAAACAAAATTTAAAACAATTATATATGCTTCCCTTTTATTTTTAATTAGTTTACATTTAATATTATTTTGTATTACTTTCACACAGTAGTATTTTTTTCTTAATAAGTCATGAAGTCAATCGATTGTAAATCCTAGTTGGATGGAAGCACTTCTTAGTACAGTAGTATGTGTTCAGCAAAAGTGGGATGTTTGGATTTGAAGTTGTATGTGGGATTTACTTATCAATGATGACAAGTTCTAGAAATATGGAGGGGGCAATTGATTCGGCTGGAAGGTCTGACTATTGGGAGTGATGAAACCTAGGTACCGAGAATCTGGGCTGTTGGCTGCATTTTCTACATGGTTGTCAAGTCTTCAGGAGCCTGGTGGTGGTAGAGAGAGTGAACTATAGGCTGCACCCATCAGTGGGGGCAATGTCCAGGAGGCCTGTCCATGCTCAAGCAGGTGGCATAGTTTGATAGAGTCTGAGGCTCTCACTTCAACAGAGAAGGGTGTTTTTCAAAGAGACTGGCACAGAAATGGTCACCAGTCTGCAACTAAGAATGAAAAAGTGCTTTCCCTTCAGTGTCCTGTTTTCTCAAAATGAGGATGATGGGAGGATGAAATGGGTTAATATACAATTGAATTCTATCTAGTCCACTTTATTTTTAAGGTAGATGAAGAAGTACATGATTCAAGAATTGTTAATTAAATAATGTTTATAAGGCATTTATTTCCAAAGCACTAGGAATTCTGTCTGCAATGAACCCTCAAAATATAGTAGAAGGTAGTTTGGAGGAAACACGGTGCCATCAATTGACTACAAAACTCTTTAACAAAATAAAAAAATAAAAAAAATATGTATTTCTGTTTTTTAAGACAGGAAGAACAGATTTTACCTTAGGAACCTTGTATGGCCACAGTAAGGTGATAGAAATATAAAACTTATCTACATACAAATTTTTGAAAGTACAACAGCAGCAGGACAATATTATGAGCAATTTGCTCCATTTCTTCACTTTATTTTGTAAGTACAATGGCTGATTTTTAGGAGTCCCATAAATTTCAATGAATGCTTACATAAAATTCCATACATTGAATTATCGTTGGATCAGTGGATAAAGCACAGCTTAGCTTGGGGCAAAAGCTTGCAAAAGAAGGAATAAAGTGGCTCAATGCCTCATCCATGTGCTCTAGCTCCAGGAGCTGAGGTTCTTCCAACGCAGGATGTGTGTGTTGTGTAACAGTGCAAAGTACTAAGCACAATTTTTGCAGAATTTCACAGGTGAAATTGTTGGTACAGGAGTCAACCATTTAAACCCTCTCTTTGTGATGTTCTATGCAGAACCTAGATTCCTGCTCTAGTGACTTTGAGCAGCCTTCTAGGCTAGGCGATAAATGACCACCTATGCATGTGCTAGTGTACT
The DNA here is from genome assembly GCA_004026765.1 of Micronycteris hirsuta. NCBI lineage: Eukaryota > Metazoa > Chordata > Mammalia > Chiroptera > Phyllostomidae > Micronycteris > Micronycteris hirsuta. The sequence continues at coordinate 8,358 of PVJI01011309.1, forward strand.
TAATGTAGAAAATAAGATGTAACCTAGTGTATTCTTTCACCTAGTGGTCAGTGGCCGCAGTAAGTGTTGCCAGGACTGCACACAGCCAGTATCCATCACAGGACTGCCCTCTTTATAAGTGACTAAAAATCATCTCAGTTGGTTTTTACAGTGAATGTGGAATTGTTTTTATTTTCCTCCTCTAGGAAAGCCGGGGCCTGATAATGCCTAGTGACAAAGGTGTTCCCACTAAGGTAGTGTGCAAAAAATAAATAAATAAACTGAAAAATAATAATTAAAAAAACACCTCAGGCAACATGGAAATCCTGTTAGTGATGTCCACAGAGAAGTGCAGTGGCAAAGCAAAAGCCGGTTGATCAAAGGTGTTGCAAGAATAGGAATAGTTCAATTAGCAGGTAATACAGGTTCTAAGTAATCAAGATAATAAATCTTAGACCGTACCTCACCTTCTAAGTTTTGCCTTAGATTTTTTTTTTTGTTCCAGTTTTGGCATGGGGTGGTAAATAGAAATAATTATGCAGATTAGAGCCAAACATCACCTAAAAGACAAATTCTTGGGACCGGCATTAACATTTCACTGATAATACTCTTTTCATAAATCTTGGCATCCCTGTTAAATTATTCATGTGGTGTTCCATGAGAACATATGACACTTTTTTAAAATTCATTCTTCATAGCATCTTGCAATCAGCCAGAATGCCACTCCATGGGTTATTTTTCTGAATCTTGCCATCTGAATGTTCTGAATAAATTTTACTTTATTCAATAAGTTTCACTGTTGTTTCCAAGCATTCCTTTTATGGTTTCTACAGATTCACTTCTATTGTATTACCCCTTTATTTTATTTTTTTCCCATCTTCTTGATTTCCCTTTATATCTGCCATGTGCTTCACCCTACCATTTTGCAATCTATCATTTCAGCTTTGAAAAAAGATATTTCCTATTATCTGATATTCCCTGGATGTACTTAACTTTGTGACACTCGTATTTCTCTGAGTGACCTTTGTGATATAATTCTTTGGTGCTACATCTTGAAAGTGCCTTCTGACAGACTTAGCAGGTGCCCTTTTAATTCCCATCCTGGAAGCACCCTGCCTGTCTAGAATATACCTTCTGCCAGCCTCATATTGTCTGTGCTTTTTAAATCTGAGGCAGCACGATAATAACTCTTGCAGGTGCCACTCCTGAGTTAACACACACATTTTTCTATTTGGAATTGTCAGATGACTTTTTCATAGTTATTTGCCTAAAGGAATCTAAAGTCAGTGTAATGAAAACATATAGACATCCTGGCATAGCCCCCATCCAGGGTGGGCACATCTATGTACGCCGTGCAAATCACCACCTAATAAAGCCAGCAGTCTCTGGGGTGCACCAGGCATCAGGGTATGAAATGTCAGCTGTCTGTGTGGATCTGGCCACCCTCTCTCTTTACAAAGTTCTGCCTTGTGACTGTCCATTGTAAAGGGTCTTCTGTTGATATTGCACCATACCATCATTCTACCAGATTATCTTGAATGAGGATCCATTTTTTAAGGTGGTGACAACTTTACCCTGTTGCACTGACTTGATGTGGCACAGGAACCTGTTCTATCCTCTGTCAGTAGATTTAAATGAACCTTTGTATCCAGGACCACATCCCAGAAAATGTCGGAAACCCATCAGAAACTGCCTCCCCACCATCACCTTGAAGTAACATCCTCTCATTTTAATAGTTTTATATTCCAGTCTAGGCCATGATGTTAACTTTTTCAATAAATTAGAATAAATTGTTTTGTTTTTTGAAATTTTTATTATTGGTTTTCTTTTGTAGTTGTCTCACATTTTCCCCCTTTGCCCTCCTCCACCAGCCCTTGTCTGCCCCCTGCCCCCACACCCTTGTCCATGTCTATAGATCATTTATCCATGTTCTTCAACTGATCTCTTCCCCTTCTTTTCACTATTACCCTCTCCCCCTGCCTCTCTGGCAGCTGTTAGTCTGTTCCATGTTTCCGTGCCTCTGGTTCTATTTGGCTCATTAGTTTATTTTGTTCATTAGATTCCTCTTGTAAGTGAGATCATATGGTATTTCTCTTTCAATGATTGGCTTATTTCACTTAGCATAATGGTCCACAGCCCCAACCATGCTATCACAAAGTGTAGGAGATCCTTCTTTCTTTCTGCTGCTTAGTATTCCACTATGTAAATGTACCATAGTTTTTTTTAACCCAGTCATCTTCTGATGGGCACTTAGGCTGTTTCCTGCACTTGGCTATTGTAAATAGTGCTGCTATGAACACAGGGTAAGTGTAAATGGATTAAATATTCCATTTAAAAGACATAGGGAAGATGGCAATGTAGGCAGACATGGCTTGCCTCTTTGCACAACCACCTCAAAATTACAACTAAAATATAGAACAACCATTACTCAGGAATGTCAGAAATCAAGTTGAATGGAGGTCTGAAAATGCAGAATTGAAGAAACTACATCTATCCAGACTGGAGGGGTGCATTTGCAGAATGGGCTGGACCCACACCCACATGGATAAAAATTTGGGATGGATATTCTGAGAGCGAGGAATCTCAGACACACACTAGGCCCCGTAGACCAGGATTCCAGTGCCAGGAAGATAAGTCCCCACAACTTCTGGCTGCAAAAACCAGCAGGGATTGAGTGGAGGAGGCTTCTGGAATCCCAGGCAGTTCCTCTTGGGGAACCTACACACAGACTCATCTAGTCAAACTTGCTCTCTCTAAGCTCCAGCACTGGGGTGGCAGCTTGAGGGGCACGAGTTGTGTATAGGAAGAGACTGAAGTGTCTGGCATTGGGGCCAGCAGAGACCATTGTCTCTATGCTGAGCTCTTCTGTCACAGAGCTGATAGGCTGGTGCCATATTTGAGAATTCATCAACCTGGCTAACACTGTGTGACCCACCTTGGGATTCCCAAAGGCTCTACCCCACCCAACTCACTGGCCCACCCAAGCTGCTTTTCCATAGAATGGCTGGTCTTGGCTCCTAAATCCTAACAAACAAGCAACAGTTGGCTTCAGTGAACCCTAGTGTCACAGTTTGGCTTCACCTGGGAATCTCTAAGCCCAGCACAAGTAGCAGCCATCTCAGATCTTTTTACAGCTCAGGCAGGGTGCCCTGGGCAAAACACAGGTGGGGGCTGAACTTGATTTGCACCACATGGGAAACCCCAGGGCCAATGCATCCAGTAGACATCTACAGACCATATTGGAGCACCACTACCCTGCCCCTGCACAGCTGAACCTCTACAGAGGGAGAAGATTGGTGGTAAGTAGTCACAGCCAGTCTTTGCAGCTGACTGGCCTAGGTAAATCCCTCCCATTGACCTGCCAACAGCAACCAAGGCTCCACTACAAGAGGAGCGTGTACTCAGCCCACACAAAGGGCATACTTTGAGTACCCAGCTTGGGTGATAGGGGAGGCTGTGCTATTGGACCCTATAGGACACCTACTACATTAGGTTATACTACCAAGACATGGAGCCAAAGCAGCTCTACCTAATATATAGAAACAAACAGAGGGAGGCTGCCAAACTGAGGAGACAAAGAAACATTGCCCAAATGAAAGAACAGATAAAAACTCCAGATATGGCTGGTATGGCTCAGTGGATTGAGTTCTGGCTTGTGAACCAAAGGGTCAGAAGTTTTATTCCCAATCAGGGCACAATCCTGGGTTGCAGGCCAGGTCCCTAGTAGGGGGGCATGTGAGAGGCAACCACACATTGATGTTTCTTGCCCTTCCCTCTCTCTAAAAACAAATACATTAAATTAAAAAAAATACTTCCATAAAAAGAGCTAAGTGAAATGGAAATAAATAATCTATCAGACACAGAGTTCAAAACACTGTTTGTAAGGATGCTCAAGAAACTTAGGACTTCAGCAACATAAAAAAGACCCAGTCAGAAATTAAGGATACACTAATTGAAGTAAAGAACAATTTATAGGGAAACATTAGTAGAATGGATGAAGCCTAAAATCAAATCAATGATTTGGAACATAAGGAGGCAGAAAACAACAGCAAGAACAAGAAAAAAATGTATCCAAAAATATGAGGATAGTATAAACAGCATCTGGGACGACTTCACAAAGTCCAATATTTGCCTCATAAAGGTGCCAGAAGGAGAAGAACAAGAGCATGATATTGGAACTCTATCTGAAAAAATAGTGAAAGAAAACTTCCCTAACTTGGTGAAGGCTAGACATGCAAGCCCAGGAAGTGCAGAGTCCCAAGTATGATGGATGCAAAGAGTCCCTCCGAGACACATCATAATTAAAATGCCACACATTAAAGGTAAAGGTTAAAGAGAGACTCTTAAAAGCAAGAGAAAAGACGTTATTTACCAGATGGGAGGGGGAAGGAGTAGAATGGGTGAGGAGGTGAGGGAATTAAGGAGTATAAGTAGGTAGTTATAGAATAGCCATGGGGATGTAAAGTGCAGTATAGGAAATGGAGTAGCCAAAGAAATTATATGCATGACCCATGGACATGAACAATGGTGGGGGATTGCCTGAAGGTGGAGGAGGCAAAGAGGGGAAAATTGGGACAACTGTATAGCATAATCAATAAAATATAATTTAAAAAAAAGACACAGGGTAGATGAATGGATAAGAAAAACAGGATCTGCATATGCCATGTACGAAAACCATCCTCAGAACAAAAGATCTACACAAAGAAAAAAGTAAAGGGATGGGAAAAATATATTCCAAGCAAATGGACATTAAAAAAAAACAGTTGGTGTAGCAATACTTATATCAGACAAAATGACTTCAAAATAGGCTATAACAAGAGACAAAGAAGGTCACTACATAATTCTTATGAGAATAGTCCAACTAGGATATACAACCCTTGTAAATATATATGCATCCAACATAGAAGCACCTAAATATATAAGGAAAATCTCGGATGATTTTAAGAAAGAGATTTACAGCAATACAGTCATTGTAGGGGATTTTAACTCCCCACCATCAACAATGGACAGATCGTCCAAACAAACAATCAACAAGGATATTGTAGCATTGAAAGATATTCTCGGTCAAATGGACTCAATTGGTATTTACAGAGCACTTAACCCCAAAGAAACAAAACACGCATTCTTTACAAAGGCATATGTATCATTTCCAAAGACAGATCATGTGGTAGGACACAAAACAAGCCTCAACAAATTCAGGAAAATTCAGATCAGATCATCTTCTTGGATCATAATGGCTTGAAACTAGAACCCGATCTTAAGAAAAAAACTCAAAAACACTCAAATACATGGAGACTGAATAACATGTCACTAAATAATGAATGGGATAACAGTGAGATCATGGAAGAAATAAAAAAATATATGGAAACAAACGAAAATGACTACATAACAACCTAAAACCTATGGGACACAGCAAAGGTAGTCCTGAGAGGGAAGTTCATAGCACTGCAGGTATACCTAAAGAAGACAGAAAAATCTCAAATAAACAACCTATCCCTTTATCTACAAGAACTAGATGAACAACAGCAAACATAGCCCAGAGCAAGTAGAAGGAAGGAAATAATCAATATCAGAGAATAATTAAATGACATAGACACTAAGAAAACAATTCAAAAGATCAATAAATCCAGGAGCTAGACTCATCAAGAAAAAAAGAGAGAGCCCTAACAAATAAAACCAGGAACAAAGGAAGAGAAGTAACAACTGATACCACAGAAATACAAAAAGTTTAAGAAATCACTATGAACAATTATATGCCAAAATATTAGACAACCTGGGTAAACTGGATAAATTTCTAGAAACATGCAGTTTTCCAAAACTTAATCAAAAAGAAGCAGAAAGTCTGAATAGACCCATAACAACTAGAAACACTGAAGCATTAATAAAAATTCTGGGCATACAAAAGCTCTTGACTGGTTGGCTTCTCAGGAGAACTTCACCAACCATTCAAAGAAGAACTATCTCTTATCCTTTTCAAACTTTTCAAAAAAATTCAAGAAGAGGGAAGACTCCCAGAGTCTTTTCTGTGAGGCCATTATTATCATAATTCCAAAACCAGGTAAAGACACAACAAAGAACAAAAATTAAAGGCCAATATCTCTGACGAACATAGATGCTAAAATCCTCAACAAAATATTGGCAGTCCAGATCCAGCAATATATTAAGAGGATTGTATATCAGGATCAAGTGGGATTTATCCCAGTGATACACGGATAGTAAAATATTTGCAAACCAATAAATGTAATATACCATATAAACAAAACAAAGGACAAAAATTACACAATTGTATCAATAGATGCTGAAAAAGCATTTGGTAAAATTCATCACCCATTTATGATGAAAACACTCAGCAGAGTGGGAATAGAGGGAGCATACCTCAACATAATAAAGGATATATATGAGAGACCAACGGCCAATATCACACTCAAAGGGGAAAATCTAAAAGTTTTTCCCTTAAGATCAGGAAAAAGACAAGGGTGTCCGCTTTCATCACTCTTATTCAAGACTGTACTGGAAGTTCTAGTCACAGCGATCAGACAAGAAAAAGAAATAAAAGACTCCCAAATGGAAAGGAGGAAGTAAAATTGTCATTATTTGTAGATGACATGGCAGTGTACAAAGAAAACCCTATAGTCTCCACCCAAAAATTACTTTACCTAATAAGTGAATTTGGCAAACTAATGGGATACAAAGTCAATATTCAGAAACTGACGGCATTTTTGTACACCAACAATGAACTGTGGGAGTTCTTTCCACATGCGTGAAAACACGCAGTCCCGGAATTTATGCGTAAAGAGCATGGCTCCGCGTGAAGAAACACTCCCGTGTGGGCAAGTGTGATTCATGTCTGTAGAAAAAGAATTCTCTAATAGGAATTTGGTAAAAATGTTTCTTAAATTCTCTGACTTGCTGAGTCTCTCCCTACCGGAGTCAAGAGACTTAAGTTAATGAGTCCATGAAATTCTTCTCTGCCTCAATGTTTTATGGTCCTAAGAGTTAACAGCCCTAGTTAGCTTACCCTCATTTTACTTGTCTCCTGTTTAATGTACTACCCCGGTCCTGTCTGCCACTGGACCTGAATTTACAACCTAAAGCTCTATACCCTAAATATTTACCTTACTGAGTAAACCTACTCCTTATCTATTCCCTTCCCATATATCCTCATGACCTTGCTGAAGACCCCTGTTCTACATAAGTTCATGAATAATCAATCCAATCTAAATGTGTCCTAAAACTTCTAATAAAAAGCCCAGCTGAGCTACGCCTGGGGCCTTTTCCAAGATAGAGGGAAAGACCCGTGGCTCTGGACTCTTTTCTCAAAGCATGTCTCTAGGTGAGTTTAATTCACGCAATCGGTGCGGTTCCCTCCACGGATTTTGCGGGACAAAATCCACGACAATGAACTATCAGAAAGAGAAACTAGAAAAAATTTAATTTACCATAGTAACAGAAAAATAAAGTACCTAGGAATAAATTAACCAAGGAGGTAAAAGATGTGTACTCAGAAAACTATAGAACACTGAAGAAAAAAATTGAGGAAGATACAAATAAATGGAAGCATATATTGTGTTCATGGACTGGAAAAATTAACATCAATAAAATGTTAAGACTACCCAAAGCAATCTATAGATTCAATGCAATTCCTATTAAAATACCAGTGGCATTTTTCACAGATCTAGAACAAATATTTCAAAAATTTACCCTGAATGACCTCAGCAATCTTGAGAAAGAACAAAGTTGGAGGGATCATAATACCTGATATAAAACTATACAACAAGTTCATTGTAATCAAAACAGTCTGTTACTGACATAAGAACAGACACATTGATCAATGGAACAGAACAGCCCAGAAATAAATCCATGTCTCTATGGTCAATTAATATTTGACAAAGGGGACATGAGCATACAATGGAGAAAGAATAGCCGCTTCAATAAATGATTTTGGGAGAATTGGACTGATACATGCAAGAAAATGAAACTAGACCACCAACTTACACCATACACCAGAATAAACTCAAAATGGATAAAAGACTTAAACATAAGTCATGATACAATAGAAGTCTTAGCAGAAAACATAATCAGTAAAATTTCAGATATTTCATGTAGCAATGTTTTTGCTGATATATCACCTACAGCAAGGGAAACAAAGGAAAAAATAAACAAATGGAACTACATCAAATTAAAACACTTCTGTATGGCTAAAGAAAACATCAGCAAAATGAAAAGGGAACTGGTTGTATGGGAGAACATATTTGCCAGTGATACATCAGATGAGGGTTTAATCTCCAAAATATAGAAAGAACTCACATGACTCAACACAAGGAAGACAAACAACCCCCCCCCCCAAATGGACAAAGGACCTGAATAGACACTTCTCCAAGGAAGACATACAGAGGGCCCAGAGACATATGAAAAAATGCTCAACATCACTGGCCATCAGAGAGTTGCAAATTAAAACCACAACAAAATATCCCTCACCCCTATCTGAATGGCCATCATTAATAAATCAACCAACAACAAGAGCTGGTGAGGATGTGCAGAAAAGGGAACCCTAGTGCACTGTTGGTGGGAATGTAGATTGGTGCGGCCACTGTGGAAAACATTATGGAATTTCCTCAAAATAAAACTGCCTTTTGACCCAGCGATTCTGCTGCTGGGAATATACCCAAGAATCACAGCACACCAAGTCAAAAGAACTTACACTGTTTTTGTTTTTTCTTAAATAAGAGATTATGAATCTCTTAGTATTATTTCCAGGGAAGTCATATTTAAATGAGTTTTTGTTTTTGACAAAAGGAATTCTGTTATGCACTTTATTCCAGAAGAAACTCAGCCTTTCTTTGAAATAAGTAGTTATACAATACACACATGATTGGTGGTTTTTAATGAGAAGAAGTGACAAAAATAGGTGAGGTCAGATGTGTCTGGCTGGTGCATGGCGGGGCGTCCTTGTGGTGCTTATACAGATCTTCCTCTACAACCAAAGAGAGCTCGCAACAAGGAGCCTAATGCTGTCCTGGAGGGTGAGAGAATTAGGCGTTTGATTATGTTAATCCTATTGAGATGCTATGAGCAGTTTTTTATTCAAACTGAATAAATAAATAAATTTTCTCCGAGCCCCAAAAATAGATATGAACCAAGTGACCTTGGAAAAAATATAGTCAGCTCTTCCAGCACCCCAGATTCAGATTTCTCCAGTCTTTCCAACTTCTGCGATCATTCTATTCACCACCACGGTGACACCAGAAAGTCGACTAGGGTAGAGAGCTGTGTCAGAATTACTCAGGGTCTTCCATTGTTTTGATTTTCCTCTCCACTCGACGCTGTACCCATCATGGCCCAAACTTTGACCCCAATGACTGTCCTACCACTTCTCCTACTTCTTTATTCCAATTAACACATTTTTCTTGTGCTCATATTTTAACATAATCCAATTTTCCCAATATCTGGCCAGACACCCTTTGAAGCTTACCTCTCAACTCCTTACTGGTGCTGGGTTCCCGTGGTCAGCCATGATCACAATGTCTCCTGTTCTACCCCAGGATTACCTCCTCAACCTTCTGTAGGTACTGCTGTTCCAATCCTCATGCCTCAATCTTTGTAAGAGTGTGTCATATTTTATTTACCTTTACACCTTATAATTCTTTCAAGCCACTAAGTAGCCCAAAGAATCCTGCATCAGAGTGTAAGCCCTTTGAGAGGGGCGCATGTTTGCCTACAGTTTAGCCCTAACAGCTATTAAGGCACATGGCAGAAAAGGCACTGGCTAACCACTCTCTGAAGAAATGACTGTCATCAGTCCCTACGTACTAACTGACACCTCGTGAGTCCTTGAATAACTGCTGAGACTGCTGAAGCTCTCTGAATTATGCCAACTATTCAGTTAAGAAATGGAGATTTATCAGAAAGAATAAAAGTATACTGTTTCTTGAAGATGATTTTAATTTTTCTAGAGGACTAAGCTTCTTTTATTTTACTTTACTCCCAGGATTTTAGATGGTGGCATACACAAATTAATTCTGCCTTGAAGTATCAGCTTATATAGGGTGTGATGTAGGTCATATAACACCAGCTAAAAGAAGATTCTTTAACTAAAAATTATACCATACACAAACACACACACACAGTAAAAAAAGGAGAGATGAGTCTACTAAATATGTTTTGAGTGCCTCTTATTCCCCAGAATTTATTTTTGTAAAATCTGCAGTTGAAAGCAATCGACATCTACTGTGGGAAATGACTTTGTTGATGTCTTAACACATATGTGTCCGGAGTAGGAGCAGAATGGCAGGGGTCGGGGAACTGGCTGCCACTTTCCAGAGAGTTCAGAGAAGCCCCAGGCAGCAGTGATAACAGCACAGGTGGAAAATTGCTGCATGGACCATCTTCAAAGAAAGGAAACTCTAGTCAGAGAAGAGAAACCCTTCTATCTTTCCTTCTGCTGGTGCAATTCAAAACAGAGGTAGTTGGGTGGGGTCTGTAGAATGACAACAAAGTGAGCTGGTAGGAGGGACTTGTGGTGGCACAGGTAAGAGGTGATCATGGGCATTGCTATAAAGTTGGATCTCAGATGGTTTGTTTCTATTTATCACCCAAAGTAATTTGTTGAGTTACTCTAATGGTGAATAAGACACAATCTCTGCTGGGAAGAAGGCACTATTTCTGTACTGAGGTTTTGGTGCTAGAAGTTGGTAAAGAATGTCACTACAGGGAAGGCAATCAGTGAAGCAAAAGATAAACTGACTCTTTAGTTCTTCTATAGAATCTTGGGGTATTGCTTGAAAAACTTTCAAGAAAAAAACTATGCTTTTAAATATACTATAGTAGACATATCTTTCCCCTACTTTAAATGAGTCACTTTTTTCCTTGTAAACACAGCTCTAGCTAATGTTGGCAATGCTGGTACAGAAAAGATTTGCACTACAGGCAAATGGCACCACCATCATGTAAACTTCACTGGATGAAGGCAAATGGGGAAGGGAAATGTATTTTGAGCCTTTCAAGTGTCATTTCTCCTGGTTAAATATACTGTGATATACTGAACAGTTTACCTTAATGTGCATATTCTATATGCATTTATTAAATTATTGGCAGTGCATTCATTTAAAAAGGAAGCTTTTCCTAAAGTTTCAACTATTTTCCATTGTCTTTAAGTAAATATAGGACTGTATTAAGTAAGTGTAAATTTTACATACCATGATGCAAGCAAGCTAGGCAATGAGAGTTATATAGACCTACTTGCATGTGATTTTGTAATATTTCATGGAAAGATATCATTTAAATTAGAGTCAAAATTTTGAGATGAGGGAATGATTCCATGTTGAACAGATGGATCGAGATTACTTCCCTGGTTTGATTGTGAGTGCCTGGAAGGCTGAGAGCATCTCCTGCCCATCTTCATCAGCCCAGGATCTGGCACGTAGTGAGTGTGGTAGTCATCAGTGCTTTTCACCAGTACTTCTAAGTCTCCACCTCCTGGGTGCTCATAGGGCTGTCTTTTCTCAATCCTGTGTGCTACATTTTCTGTGCCTGGGTACGACTATGTGAATAGCTCCAGCTGATGAGCTGGGAGCCGAAGTGTTACTCATCACTTCTGGGCTGGAGCACTTAAACACTTGTGGTCCAGAGTTCTTTTCTTTCCAGCTTAGCAACCAGCAACGTTTGAGAAGGTGGCTACTTCATCAGCCTGAGTCCCCGAGTCATTGCAATAAGCAGAGCCCCCCAACAGCAACCTACAATAAATGTGTAGTGTAAGTCATAAACCTTTGTTGCATTAAAAAAACAAACAAACAGATGGATCGAGATTCTGTTGCCTGTTCAGATAGTGTATCAAGGATATACAATTTCTTCTCCCTGCCTCCCTCATATTTGCCAGGAGGTTGTCATCTCTCTGCTAAATACTCTCATGATCTGTGTTTTATGAACATAGTCATTATATGATCTATCTATCATGGCCTCTGAGCATGTGTTGCCTTCTTGGTTGGTTGTTGTTTTATTTTACTGGTGCATGGGATATGGAAATGTTAGTATGTTATCATTTAACAGCAAAAACACATTCTATGCTTCTAATGAGAGGAGACTCTTCCATTTATGATTCTAAAAGTCTTTGGAAAGATCATAATTGATAGGCAGCCTTCTGAAAGATTTTCTTAAACATTTTTAGTGTACATCTATCACAAATTATTTTAACAATTAATGTATGTATTAATTTTTTTGGTAATTTTACCTGTGATTTTGAAATATATTTTCTTTGGACATTTTATGTTGACAGTTTCTTTTTTTTTTTTCAGTAATTTAAAGATGTTAAATTGTTTTCCGTAATGCATTTGTCATCATCTTTATCTTTCTTTTCTGTTTGTAATATCAATTTTTTTCTTGGCTTATTTTTTGTAATCAACTCATTTGGATAATATGATTATGATGGGAGTTGGCATAGGTTTTTTTTTTTCATTTTCGCATGCTTGGAATTTGTTGAGTTTCTTGAATGTGTTTGCTGGTAATTTCTATAAAGTTTGCAAAATGTCAGCTATTATTTATTTAGTCATTTTTTCCTTCCTCATTCCTCATTGCAGAGTATCCAAGTACATGTATGCTGGTCCATTTCAGGTTTCCTTCTTACAACTGATTCTCTGTTTTTATAAAATTTTAAGAAAATTTTATAAAATTTTCTTTTCACTCTGCCTTTCATTTTACATAGTTTCTTTAACTATGTCTTCAAGTTTACAAATGCTATCTTCTTTAATATCTAAACTGAAATTAATCCCTTTCACTGAATTTCTCACCTCCTACAGAGTTTTCATCCTTTTAGAATTCAATTTGAAAATTTTATAAATTCTGTGTCTCTACTTATGTTTTTGAACATACAAAGTACAATTTAAATATTTTATAAATGCCCTTGTCTGCTAATTCTGACATCAGTGTAAGTTTCTGTCGCCTTTAGTTGAGTGACTTTTCTCTTCATTATGGGTCACATTTCTCTGCTTATTTGTGTGTTTAGTAATGTTTGATTGAATCATGGACATTGTAAATTTTACTTTACTGGTTGTTGTATATTTTTTCTATTCCTATAAGTTACCCCAATTTGGGCACAGTTTTATTATTTGGAAGCAGTTTCAGCCTCTCAGGTCTTGCTTTTAAAGTTTGTTAGGTAGGATAGCAGCAGTGCTCAGTCTGCGGCTAGTTAGTCCACCCTGCTTAGGTAATATCTTCCTGAGAACTCTACTCAATGTTCATGGATGATGTTTTTTTTCTGGTGTGTTTAGTAAAACAGGCATGGTTCCAGGATCTGCTGAGTGCCTGGCACTGTTTTTCTAGTGTCTCTTTCCCAGTTTTGGAATTTTCTTCACTTCTATGTTCAGTGAGCACTCAGCTAAATACTCTGAAGGACCTTATGCAAATTCCCAGGGGGCTGATTCTATACGGTTCTTTCCTCTTGGGTGCCTTGTTCTACAATATGCTAGGCAGCTTAGTCTCCCTGGGTGCTCAATTGCATATCTTTACGGAGAGCAGTCCTCTGGGCCCCACCAGGAATCTCCCCCGCCCCGCATTTTGCATTCTGGCCTGGACATTCTCTCAAGGCAATAATCCAAGACTATCACAGGGCTCATCATGTTTATTTCCCATATCTCATTAACTGAAGTCCAGTATCTTGAAAACCACTATACTGTATGTACAGTATGCCTATTTTTAGTTGCTTCCATCAGAATGCTAATCTGATCCCTGTTATTCCATCGTGGTTTGAAGTGGAACTCCCCAGAGCATTTATACTTTATTGACCAGAATCCTGCCATGATATTTGACTATTTGAGCTCAGTTAGGAGTGCTATAAATCACCGCCTTTCCTACCATGTAATCTTTTCTAGAGTGACACATGTAAGATTCCTAAAAGTAATGGAAGATTTCAAACAGCTATTTTCCTCCTTCAATGATCAGTAGAGTTAAGGATTTCTTGTATTGCCTGTCTATTACATCAAGCGTACTTCTCTACTTGCCCTTATTTAGTGAAGCCATCAATGAGTTCTTAATTACTATTTTGTCATCTATTATGTTAATTTATAAGGTTTCACTTGGTACCCTTTGATTATTTTCTCCTAAAGTTTTCTTAGAGCTTTGAAGAAAAATCTTCTTCCAAGTTCTACATTTTCATCTGTTCCAAACATAGACATGCATTGTAAATCTATGTAAAACATGTATTTTATAGCTACTGGTTTTTATACTGACCTATAAGTTTATTTAAAACAAGGAACCACTCTAGGGAATCAAATTATATGCAAACCAAGCATTTCCTGCCCATAATATTTAGTGTTTAGATGGTTTGGTTTGTGATCCATTTAATTAACATCTTTAATTTTAAAAAAATAAATTAAAGTTAAATGGAGAGCCATAGTTGCTAAATTCCCAGTGAGAGTTTCCTTTCACCACCTAAGTCATTGGGATTCTGTTCTGCTTCATTGCACTGCTGGCTGTTGTGGAAATTTTAATGGTGCTGTCTTATGCAAAGAGTGTGCTCTACAAGTAAAACAAATAAAAATGGGGAAATGTACACTCTGTCCCTTTGAAAGGTTGCATGCAGTGGCACATAGGCTTGGGTTACAATAACATCTGAAATGAGCTGGGCAGTGGGAACGTGGTGGGACCTGTTTCGGAGGAAAGACCATTGACTAAACACTGAAATGATTTAGTGCGCCATCCATTATTTCCTGTCTGTCACTTAAGCAGGCCATCTATATGCATGGCAGGACCGAGAGTGCAAGGAGGAGGTGGCCGCCCTGATTTATGGGTGAGGGCAAACACCTGTGGGTCAAGCAGCTCAGAAATTAGCCACAAGTAGCATATTAGTGCAGCTAATCAGGCACGGTTCAGTATTTCAGTTTCTTGATTTGCCCATAAATAAGCTTCTATGTGGCTGCCCCGAGGCCTTCTGGTGATTAACTGCCTTGACCTACAGTAAAATACAAAGATTGAGCAGCACAACAGGGTGTGCAGGTGTACCGTGTAATCATATGACTCTAAAGTTGTGCATTTGTCGGCAGAAGGCTTGTGAGTTTTGAGAATCGTGTTAAGGAGGCTTATCAGGGTACTTAACAATCAATTTACTTTTCATCCCCTACTCCTGCTAGTATGTTGACAACTTGTAGACTCGACTGCCCTGTGACCAGTCACTGGCCATAAAATATTTTCTCTCTTAGTTTCTATTGCAATGGCTAAAGGGATTCTTATTTTGAGGTGTATATGTGTTAATGTTGCTATTTTTAGTAAGATTCAAATCTTCTGTATTTGATATACTTAAAATCTTCTTTTATATACTTTTTTTTTTTAAGTAGAGGAGCCTTTTTCAGCTGGTATGTGTTGGTTGTATCGGGAAAGAAACTCTCAAATCATCTTTCATTTTATGTTTGAAAACATAAGCCAACAAAAAATAGTGGACCTAGAAGAAAACTTATTGCAGCCCATTTGTTAAAAATATATTATTCATTATTTACTAGATATTGCCTTTTTCTTTAATCTCAGAAAACAGAAACCATACAGGACCCTAGGGCAAATAATCTCTGTGTCCTTTAGTGAAGGTGATGACATTAATTATGAAAACCAGATAAGTAATCTAAATGACTTACATAAGTAAAATTTCACAGGTAACTATAGAAACTCCAAAGCAACAAGCAATTCAGTAGAAAAGTGAACTTTTCCTCATATTATGTAGAAGATTTTCTGGATCTCCTAGTCTAACTCATGTTAGTGGTATTGCTCCTGAAATTCTGTCAGCCCATGTAAAATACAGGTTATGTTGGAAGGGTCAATCCTATGATGAGTTTCATGGTCTCCCCCTGACTGACCCAGAGCATTATAAACTGTGGGAAGGAAAATAATAGAACAGTTAAGCTGCCTGTATTATTTTTAGTTAGCAGTGGAGAGAGCAATAAAGTATAGTTACAGAGTGGTTGGGAGCTATAGTAAAGTGTGCAAATAGAGAGAAAGTCAGAATTCCAAGCACTGTTGTGAAAGAACTATTTACAGCATTGGGGAGACAGATGGAATTTTGAGTGCCAAAGGGAAGAGAAGGCAGAGAGTACTTCAAAATTACAAGCCCAGAGAGTGGTGCTACTTCTAGAAGAGGAGAGGAAGTGGTTACTGAAAGATAGTAAACGGTTTTAAGCGTGTTTCCATTTGTAAGTTAATAAATTCAAGAGAAACCCAGCTGAGATCTGAATGCTCAACTTACTCTGCTATGATAGTTACATTTTAAACCAAACAGGACTCTGTGGATGATGTCCCTCAAGGCAAGAACAGTGTCACATGAATTGCAAATGTTAAACTACTAATAGCTTTCCCAGGAGTTTGCTTCCTGTTAGGAACCCTTCAGTGATTTCATCCACTTATGTGTGGAAAAACATTGCAATTTCAAGTCAAAGTCCCACACTCAGAAAATTTCCACATTATTGCCAATGTGCAAAGACCATAAATTTGGCGCCATGTCTTTCTGTCATATTCCTTATGGCAGTAAGTGGGGGCAATCTTTTGCTCCCAGAGCCCTTCTCTGGTCTGAGAGAAAGAGCATTCTCACTGTTCCCATCCATACCACGAGATCCTGCCAACACTCTAGGGTCAAATCCTCTGGCTTCTCCGGGGGTTACATGCTCTTTCTTTAGCTGAGGAATATCAATTTTTCATGCTCCCTTGAGAGCACAGGTGACTAACTGATAGATATTCATCTCCATGAAGTTATCACTAGCATTCCTGTAATTAGCATAATTTTCCAGATTCCATTACTGTGGCAGAGACCAATAGTCCCATCATATAGTGGTGTGGATTTTTCTATTTCTGATCCTCTAAGTGTGTAAATGGAATTCTTGCTGATGGACATTGAATGGAGGTGACGAGTCACTTTCAGTTCAATTCAGTAGAGCACATGTGTGACTTGTCTATGCTTCATCACCAGGTACCCCACCCCCAGGTCTCTAGGCTGGAAACAAATGACTCCAGCATGTGAAGTGTCCATCAGGTTGATAGCCTGAGTCCCTGAGTCACCACTGAAAGAGACCTGCTTATGTGGACCACCAGGCCCACCTGGAATAGCAACAAATCTTTGTTCTGTAAGCCACTGAGACAATGGGGTTGTTTGTTACTAAACTGTAACCTAGTCTATCCTGACTAATACAACCACTTTCTGAAAATGGCTTACTGTAATGGCTTACTGTAATACCTGCCAATGCTCCTGACTGAAAAGCATACAGACAAACACCACTGGGATGTAAATGAACAGGTATGTAGAAAGTACTACAAAAGTGCATGGTGGATACATACCAAATGTCAGCTGTTTAATTATTATCTACAGAATTAAGTTTCTCCATGGAGTTATCAGAATGGCATAATAAGAAAAGCAATCCTCATTTCTTTAGTGAACAAGATAAATGTTCGTCCCAAAATGACTTTTTCAACTTTTTTAAAGTGGAAAATATCACAGATGATTCCCCATGGGTCTTTCCATTTCCTTCTCATGATTATTATTCTGGGATGATCCACTAATATAAACCTGCTTCGGTAGAGCTATACTTTATATTCTCTGATTTGTAAAAACATTCTTTTCCCATTAAAATCATTAAAACTTTTATTCTGCCAGGAATACTGACTCTGAAATTTATTTGAGAGAGAGGGAACAAAAAGCCTCAGGTCTGTTGTAAACTTCATGTGTCCTGGGAGATCAACTTTACCTTACAGTGGTTTCAGCTAATCCCTAATTACTTTTGTGTCATTTTTATATAAGAGGAAACACAATAGGAGGGAATAATAAGTTGCAACACAGTTTCTTTCACAGAGTTGAAAGAAGATTGTGTGTAGTATGAATATTACAGTAATGAGAATAATCATTAGTAATTCTTCACATCTGTGTTTATCTACCTCTGAGGAGCTTTGCTGTAATGCATTCTCCACATACACAAAGAAAAGATCAATGTATATGTGTATCAAATCATCACCTTATTCATTTTAAATATCTTATAATTTTATTTATCAGTTACATGTCACCAAAGTTTAAAAAATGGAGGCTTTGCCATGGCCAGTGCCAGGCTTGCCTGCACCTAAATCACTCTTCAAAAGTCCTTAAAAAGGTAGAGGTCATACATTCCAAGTATCTTTGCCTTTTCTAGAGTGCCTTGCCAAGTCTTCTGTGTAGAGGAGCTCAAAATATATTCCACTTTTGCTTTAAGGTAGAAAGAAAACATTCGTTTTTGGCAGTCCTGTTAGAAATCACTCTAAGCAAAGGGACAGAGGCTGTGACAAGAACTGGTTCACTTACGACAGGACTGTATTGTAACAGGGGGTGCTAGCACATGCCAGTGTGGGAAGATTAAACTTGGCCTTAATGGCTCCTTTGCCATAACCTAAACTGGTTTTATCCTGGAGGCTTGGGTGTGTCCCCTTGTAGCAAGCACAGTTGAATTGTAGACCATTAGAGAATATAGGAGCTGCCTTGAACAATGAGCTCTAAATTAAAGCTACGTCTTTGCCCTTCTTATGTTTTAAAATGCACTTCATAGTAGTTACTATATTGTGCATGCCTTGACTCTACGGGGGTGTTTTTATCACTAATAAATACTCCACATTCCAGGTTCCTATTGTCTCTCAAAATATCTAACATGCCATTTACTTTACATTAAGCTTTGAGTTCTTTACCACCAGTTGTAATGCATCTTATATTGTAGTGGTAAACAGCTTTATTTTTGAAATCCAGAATACTTCTTTGTCTCAATCATTTTGTAGAGTCACATATTAGGAGACAATTTCCTGTGAAATCTTTTATCAGCAAAGATGCAGCTTTGTGAATGTAGTATGTGGCTTTTTCATAAGTAAATGCAAAAACAATTATTAGGAACAGAATTCTTTTTTTTTAAGATTTTATTTATTTATTTTTAGAGAGAGGGGAAGGGAAGGAGAAAGAGAGGGAGAGAAACAGCAATGTATGGTTGCCTCTCAAATGGCCCTCACTGGGGACCTGGCCTGCAACCCAGGCATGTGCCCTGACTGGGAATCGAACCGGACCCTCTGGTTCCCAGCCCGCGCTCAATCCACTGAGCTACACCAGGCAGGCCAGGAACAGAATTCTTATGTACTTTACTATATTTAAGCCTTTTTGTTAACCTACATTACCCTTTCTATACTTTCTGCTTACAACCTGCTCAGTAGGATCTGTTAGGCCAAGAATTGTATCTCTTTTGATTACTGTGGTCACCTCTGGTGACAAGCATAGTACATAGAGTAGGTACAGAATCCATATTTTGCTGTAAGGATTAATGAGTAAGTGAGTATGTAGAGAGGTAGCAGAAACTAGAAAAGTCTGGTTGGGAGTGAAAAGAACTGTGTCTTTAATTCCACCCTTGACCATCAAACAGTTTGGAGACAATAAACTAATCCCTTAACCTTATTCAAAGTTGCAGATATCCTGACACAGATAGGTTCTGATCTATAAGTCCATCACTTTGAAGTTCAGCAAACATCTGCCTTGTTTAAGGATATCAACCAGAATAGGTGGGTCTAGGAATCAACTCCTCTGCCCCCAAGTTCAAGAAGGTCAGCACAGTGGTGTTAATATAGAAGAGACAGCACTGGTTTTACAGTAGCAAGGTAAGTATGGATTCAAGCTCTGTGATCATAGTCAGGCTTGCTCTCTAAGCCCCAATAAGTCCCTTCATCTGGTAGCAATATCAACCTTGTAAGGTATTATGAGATTTAAGGAAGGTAGGGCCTAAAAGGCATGTAACACAACATTTAAAATATGTAATCACTCAAAACTAGACTTTTTCCACTTTGCCTTTTCCTTCTCTCCTTTTTACTCAAATACACCAATATAATAGTTCAATATGCATATCACAGATGGCAATTTGGATAGGAGGGACCTCTTGCCCTTAATAACCTTCCAAAGTATACTCCATCATTTGGCATATACTATTAAAAATCATTTTATAATGAAATTTATTTTAATAATATTGAAATTGATTGTTGTTGTTCTTTACGGTAGATATTCATTAAGACGACTCCCGCTGGTCCCACCTCCTTGTATTTTTGCTTTTGTGCTATTCCCTCCCCTTAAACGTGCGATGATCTTATTGATTCACTTCTGAATAGATGTAACAGAAGTGATGGGATGTCACTTTGGATATCAGGACACAAAAAAATGCATATGTATTCCATCTTGCTAACTCTCTGGAACTTTGTCCTATACCACCAGTTGCCATGCCATGAGGATTTCCAGGGATCCTGTGAAGAGTTTGGAAAGTGGGTTACTTAGTCCCAATAGAGCCTTGAGATGACCACTGCTCTGGACAACATCTGGACAGTGACTGCGTGTGAGACCCTGAGTGAAGGACTCAGAATAAACTATACCCAGTTTCCAGATACACAGAAACTGTAAAGTAATAAATCTTTGCTGTTTTGGGGACTCTGTATTTTTGGGTAATTGATTACATGGAACTACATAATTAATACATACTTTTACACCAAGCTACAAACCTTTGGATTGGAAAACTATTTTTCTCAGCTTGTTGTTCTCAGTTTTTTTTTTTCCTTTTAGAATTAAAGCTAAAGATCTCAATGTGTATCAAGCTGAAATTACAAGATTAAGTTATCCATTCTCAAGAGCTGAAGTCTTACTATTCTGACAAAATAAAAGGGGCAGTGCAAGCCATGAGCTTAGCTTGATCAAACTGATATCATGTATGTGGGTTTATAAAATGGTAACTAGGTTAAGATCATTAGGATATTTTAAAGCGTGGTTACTTAAATTACAACATCTTTCCTTTATTATCTTGACAGATATTTATTGTACATCCTACTGGGTATGAGGATTATAGCTATAGAAATAATTAGAACTCAGAATCTGTCCTCAAAGAGATTTATTCTTTTACTTTTCTATTTTAACCTGTCCCAAGCAATCATAAAAATTTTCCAACAAGTATGATGGGAAATTTAAGTTAAAGATTTACATCTCAAATTATAAAACTCTGAATTAACCAATGGGAACAGCCCAGTGACAAACATTTCATTTAAAATATATATATATTTTTTACTTTAGCCACAAGAGATTTATATCTCAGGTTCAGACAACTCAAAATGGCTACACAAAATCAAAACCTGCTTGAAAAAAATAATAAAATAAAATAATAAAAAATTTATTGTGAGGACCTTGAACTGATATCTGATGATTCTTGGGACAGCCCTCAAGATGTCAAAGATGATAATGTAGTAACAACATTTGGGAAGTATTTCTAGTCTTACACTTAGCCTTTTGGCAGGGATTTATTAAGACAGAATAAGCCTGTGACTTTTCAATTCCGAGTACAATTTGTTTCTCTAATATATCCGCAGGAGTAATGTGTGATGGAATTTTTCCTTCCCAGCCCCTCCAGTGTGGATGATGATATGCTATAATAGGTTCTCGCAGGCCATATCTGAGCAATAGAAAACACAACACATGTACATCTGGGGCCCAGTGTCACTGCCTTAAACGTACATCAGAAATGCATTAAATCTTCTGATTGCTATTCTGTTTGTACAGCTTGTAGGTTTGGATTTTCTTCTGTAATGTACTCTGCTGATTACCTTGAATTATCAGTATATCCTCGGTAGAACAAGCATACCTTGTTCAGAAACACAGTCATATGGATGGATGTGGCTTGAGGCCTGTTGTGTGAAGAAAAACAATAGAAATCTTTCTTAGAAGTTAACACAGGTAACCATGTGCTTACTTAAAACTGAATCTCAAAAGCATGTTTGCTTCCAGGTAATCTCATCAGCAAAATACTCCCCAAATGTTCTCAAGATTCTAGGTATTTGCACTGCAGGCGATTTGCACATATGTATATTTTTCCTGAAAGAAGAGGGAAATGAAAGGCATTTCTGGGCTTGTCTGGGCTCCAAGCAGGAAAAATGCCCCTTTGTCTCTTCTTGCATAACTTGAAGGGTGTGCACATACATTTCAACATACACAATGTCAAGAATAAAAGTTGGAAATGTTTTTTTTTTAGGATCCACTTGGATCATACTAGAAATAGCTAACAATTCTGAACTGTGGCAATTTGTATAATTATTTTCATGTTTCATGCCTTTGCTCCGCATGAATGCACCGTAACTGTCGGTGTAAGCAAATAAAACCATATCCCATTTGGTGGCTTATTTTAATCCTGCTCTTTGTGTGTGTGTGTGTGTGTGTGTGTGTGTAATGTATAAGTAGCCACCGTGCCACAACCTTTAGTTTGGTTTTTGAATAGTGAAAACAAATTGACCTGACATAACTATAACTTCTGCCCCTTTTCTCTCATGAAGAGTGGAATGCATTTTTAGAGTTTAGAATGTTCTCAGTGGCCAAGAACAAAAACTAAGGTGAGGTTAACTAACCAAGAAAGTGATCTACAGTATTCATTCCTATTTTTGTATTCATAGTTGTACAGACCAAAAAGAGAAATAAGGTATTAATTCTCCTATAATACTGGGTTAAATGGATTTTTAGATGGTTTCAACACTGCTATCATTTATTATTGTCATCCCAACACTAAACGTTTTAAAGACTAAGATTTCACAAAAGTAACTATTATTCATTAAGTAAGTAATGTTTCAAGTACTGTGGTGGACACTGGAGAGAGGGGAGCAGGAAAATTCAAAAGCGTGTGGGGAAAACAGTCAACAAGCAATCCGCAAAAAGCAGTAGAGTATGTTAAAGAGAAAACTGGGCATCTGAACTCACACGGAAGGTCAAAGTAAGCCCTGACAAGGACTAAGGTGAGGACGTGGTGGTGAGGAGTCAGCGAGGGTGCTGTGGATGAGGGCATGGGAGTGGGGCAGAAGAGGTCTCAGTAGGAATGATGCGTTTATCCTAAATATAGAACGGAGATGTGAAGATCCAGGGTCTTTCAAACGTACTCTCTTATCTTTTGTGTTAATTGTGTTTGTATTCTGTATAAAAAAAACCTTCTAATTTACTGTTTCATTGGAAGAATATGAATAATATGGTCGAATATAATGAAAAATAACAAGTAACTTTGGGGGCAGTCATCAAAAAGGTGCACTTGATCCAATTTGCACATTGGTTGCAGAATCAGTCTTTCTCCAAGTGACAGACAAGGAAAGTGTAGGGTGGCAAAGTCAGGAGTGTCACAGTGTCAGCGTTTGATTGGTCAGGGCTGGGTTGGTCAGACTGATGTTTAATCCAGTGCAAAACTACCATTTTGTAATGATGAATCTGTGTCTTTCAGGCTGACTGAGCAAATAGAGAGTGAATAGAGCCTTTAGCCTGTTGTGGGTATATAAACGAGGCCTCGGATGAATCTAAAATTCTTTCAGAAAACTGTAATAGGAAAATATCCTTACCTAAGTGCATATATAAGAATATTTTAAATTTTCTTAATATTATAAAATATTTCCTAAGTAGAAGTATTATTTTGTAATCTAAAAATAATCTACAGGTTTTTTCTGTAAATAGTATTAGTAACAATATGAATCAGTAATATTTAAGAGCCTGTGTTTTGGAGGTTGCTGTAGCATTTGAGTTAATCAAACTATAAAAGTTAAGCTGAGACTTGGCACTGGATACTACAGCCACGGATGTAGGACTAAATTAAGAAGATACCGTATTTCATGTAGTATTATCACACACCTCAAAAACTTTAGTCAGCTGCGTGAAAAAAGCACCTTAATTATTAATATTTATACCATTATAGCCAGTCCATTTTATTTTAGCATAGACATTAATTTTTGTGGATTAGTTCCACTCATTGTTTATAATTGGTGAAAACATATCCCTTCTTGATAGGAAGTTATTTAATTTAACATTGTATATTAACGACTGCTACATAGAAATATGTACTTATTCAACTGCAAAATCAAAATTCCCAATGAAATCTATAAATTTCTTCTATTTTCTTAATAATATTAGGTAAAATTGCCTGGTTTTAATAATTTCCTTGAACAGACTCTTTTAATGTGATTTTATATTTAACAAAGAGTTTTATACTCATCATTTATTATAATTAGGAAAAATTTCACCTCTAAATAGAAATAAACTTACAGAACTAAACTGTTAAAATTAATGTAATTAAACAGAAAAGATAATTAGTGGTGTTATTATTTAACTAGTTTTATGAAAGATCATAGGCCATATGGGTTGTCTAGAACATGTATAAAGGACACATGGACACAGCCACAGGGGGTCAGATCAAGGGTGAGAGGTGTGGATGGCTGGGGTGGGGGGCATAGAGGGGGAAAAATGGAGACAACTGTACTTGAACAACAATAAAAAATGTTAATTCATAGTTATATATTTTGATTGGACAGAAAAAATTAGCTAACATATCAATAAATTATTATAATGTGATCACGGATCATAAAACTGAGTTGTCATTTATATATATATATGTATGATTGAGAGAGAGAATGATGTTGAATTTTATCTGTTGAATTAAATTGATTTAATCTTTAAAAAAGTCCTCTCTCATACTTATTTCTCTGCTGGACTTATTCCATGACTTACTTCCTAAAATAAATGATCATTTGAAGAGTAATATTTTAACCTAGTTGTAGGCCAAGGTTAAGCAATTTAAAGTGTTTACCATGAACCCCAGGGCTAAGGAGGACGTAGGCAGAAGAAAGAGGACAAGAAATGCAAAATCCTTGAACTTTCCAGGATCGGCTACTGGGGAAAACGATTCTGAAGAGCATGTAGACTCTTCAAGTGTAAGGGGCCACTTGCCTAACTTGTCCCATGTCTCTGTGTGTTTTCGACGTGACTTTCTGAGTATTGTTTAAAAGACACAGATCTCTCTTTGTTTCATTTACTGTAAGTGAAAAACAAACGCTCTGTGGAAAGTTACATCTATAGAGAGCATTTCTTTTTTATTCAGCGTGTATTTTAACGCCTGTTTTCTTGAAAGTAGTGAAAATGTTGTTCAAAGCAAAGGAGCATTCATGTTAGAGTGAAAGGCAATTGTGTCATCCAATGGTCCTGTCTCCTTGGCCCAAAATTCAAGGCCCCTTGAAACAATGCCTGGGGCACTAGTTTAGTAGTGTTTGCACAAACAGTGATTTCCATTTAAGTTTAAAGGCCACCTTACTCACTCTTAGCCATTAACTAGTAAACTGTCTTTCGCACATTGTGGGCGGGGCATTTTTCACCTGCATTGGCTTAGATGAACTGAGCTAAAATCTATTAAAAACATATTTGGTCAAAACCGTAATCAAGGGAATTTTCATGATTTATTTACAATAATCTGTTTTTTTTATTTGTTATTTTTATAATGTGTTGGGAAATTAGAGCAAACTTTTCAAAATGTGTTTATTAGTAAACATTTGATTGATGAGCTAAGTATTAAGATTATTTATGTTTTATATTTATAATCTAGATCTATATATTTTTAAAGATTTTATTTCTTTATTTTTATAGAGAGGGGAAGGGAGGGAGAAAGAGAGGGAGAGAAACAACAATGTATGGTTGCCTCTCACGTGGCCCTCACTAGGGACCTGGCCTGCAACCCAGGCATGTGCCCTGACTGGGAATTGAACCGGGACCCTTTGGTTCCCAGCCTGCACTCAATCCACTGAGCTACACCAGCCAGGGCAGTAATCTACATCTATATTGATTTTGATATCTACATCTTCATTTATGTAAATATCTAATCTATGTTTTTATATCTGGTTCTACATCTCCATTGACATCAACATCTACACCTGTATCTATTGCTATATCTAATCTAATACATATACACACAAATACTCACAAATATCTATATACAACTCTACATCTATATCTCATTTATATCTATTATTTACATCTATGTCCATATTTCATAAGTATATGTACATGCGTATATACATTTATATAACCTTATTTATATTACCTTATGGAGATCTGTAATCTCCATAAACATAATGAGTTATTTAGGGATTTTATACACATTTTCTTATCCTCAATGAGCACACTGTAAGGGGATATAATATCTCCCTTCTTAACTCACAAATCATCTTTCCTACTTCTGAGAGAGGGAGGTATTATAAGAAGTTTATGTTCAGACTTTACCAGAATGTGATAATCTAGTCCCAGAGTTGAAATATACTAGAGCACCCATAATGCATTCACCTTCAGCATTTCTGTATATAGTGATACAGAATAATAACTACTATAGCGATCGGCACTCCATCACCACAAAATAAATGTTTGCTGTATGTTGTTGGATGAAAGAGGTCTGATTTTTATGTATCCATCAAGCTTCTCATGGGACAGGGCCAACTTGGTATATGTCCTGGACCACACTGGAGTAGCTTCCCTTAAGGTCTTTAATCTTCAGAATCTTTGAAATCAGTGTTTGATCTCAAATGGACATTAATTTCAACTAGAATAAATAACATAATTAATTTAATTTAACCTGAAGTCCATTCATTTAATCTCTCAAAAATGTTGACTGAGCTCCAGGTACTCTTCTAGAAATGAATCAAACAGACCCAAATCCTACTTTTATGAAAAAAAATTGTAAATATATATCAAGTGGTGATAAGTGCTTTGGTGAATATAAAACAGTATGAGGAAAACAGGAGAGTGCAGTTGGGGTAGTCATTTTATAGAGTGGTTGGTGAAAACCTTTCTAACGACATCGAGCAAATAACTAAAGAGAATGAGTGATCATCATTGTTTAGACTCTAAGAAAGAGATGTCCAGGCTGAAGGTACAGTGCAAAGACCCAGAGATGGGAGCTGACTCATTGGTTTCTATACTCTTGGGGAGAATTAGAGAGAGGAGTCTGGAGGGCAGGAGGGCTAGTGGAGGTATACTGCGTCATGTCAAGGAAACACCTTTAGACCAGACAACACTGGCTTGGTTTTCATTTGGAGTGACATTGGTAGCATAGGGGAGCTACATTGCCTTCTGTAAAGATCACTCTTGTTGCTGTATGGAAACTAGATTTTAAACAGAGAAGAAGCAGATAAACCAGTTGGATATTACTGCAGCAATATTGCTCATGTCTTAGGCTGTTGTAGTGCCATTGCTGGGTAGATGCTCACTGAACAATCCTCTTTCTCTTCCCTGGCTCACAACGCAGGCTCATCTCCCAGCTACTTTACATCCAGGTGGGTCCATGTGCCTACTGCCCACACTAGAGGGAGTCTAAGAGAGAATGTGTCTTCTCTGCATCTTCTTTTTCTCTGCCCCTGACTGCTGTTTGCCTGTTGATGCCTAGCACAATATTGGGACACATATTTTTTGGTGATGTTGTAGACATTGTCAGGCTCCACCCTGACAAGGAAGCATGAACATCCTCCACTCCCACTTCCATCCACATAAACCCTATGAACAGTGGTAAAAAATAAACTAGCAATAGGTGAGGTTTGTTACAGAATCTAACATTACTTCCTTGACTTATACTGAAATTGGTAAGTTGAAATAGAATTTTAATGAAATGTAAAACCTGAAATTCATGTCTTTGGCTTAGTAGCTGGGCAGTGAACATTGAATAAGCATCTATCTGAGAGTGAAAGATGTGAGTACATGCAGCATGATAACAACTCATGAGCAAAGACAGAAGCTCTGGGGGATGTGCTTGAAATAAACGCAGTGGTGTGACCAGCTTGCAAGGATAAATAGATGGAAATAGAATGTGGGGCCTTCATGTATTGGAGAAGCCAAGCCTTTCTCAATCTTAAACAGCTGGAGACATGGTTGGAAAAGACCATTAATAACCAAGGCCCATATAGGCTCAGCCATAAACTGAAGACCAGATTTAAAGTGGCTTCTCAAACCAAGTGGTGTTAAGGTATGGCCATCAAGTTGAGACAGAGGCATGGGAGTGAAGAAACAAAGAAATAAAACTGACTTGGGGACTTTGAGTGATTACAAGTCAATAACAGTAGCACACTCTGTTATATGGAGATTCATACTTTTGGAGGATTTTATTTCAATCCCACAACAGAAAATGGGCTCCAATCTCTTTCTTTTTTCCTTCTACACATCATTGATTCTGTGTTCCCTCAGAAAATACAGGGCTGTATTTTAATGGACAGAATAGAAGGAATTTTGAATTCCTTACCTTTTTTTTTTTATTATTAAATCCATTTGGGTGACATTGGTTAATAAGATTACACAGGTTTCAATTGTACAATTTTATGTTATATGATCTGTATATTGCATTGTGTGTTTACCACCCAAAGTCAAATCTTCAGTTACTATGCCTTTGACGCCTTTTACCTGTTAATACTCCTCCTTGTACTCATCTTTCCCTCTAGTAACCATCATATTGTTGTCTGTGTCTACGAGTGTATGTTTGTTTGTCTTGATTGTTCATTTGTTGTTTTCATTTTTCTATCTTACATATGAGTAAATGAAATGGTGCTTGATTTTTTCCATCTGACTTATTCTGCTTGGCATGATACTCTCAGTATCCATCCGTGCTGTCTCAAACAGCAGTATTTCATCTCTTCTGATGGCTGTGTAGTATTCCATTGTATTTTTGTATCGCATCTTTATCCAGTCACATAGTTTGTTTTCATAAATTGGCTACTATGCGTAGTGCTGCAATGAACATAGGGGTACATACATCTTTATTTCTACAATTAATTTCCTTGGAATTTAATAAAGAAAATATTTATCTTTATTATTTTCTTTATTAACTTCCAAATAAATTTTTTAAAAATTCTGTGTAAAAAAAAGAGTGTGTCATAAGAACTTTCAGAATTTCATTTGAGAGGGTTTGGCATAATTAAAAATATTTTTATCATAATTGTTCTATAAGCACAAATATAACTTCTTTTCAGATATCTCTTATAATGCTTTATACTTAACCTTTCCAGTCCTCAATTTACTTATTTAAAAAAATGGGATAGTAGTACAGTTTTATGGTCTCATTGTGGATAGTAGGTGAAATATTGCAGATAGATACCTAAGGGCACTCAAATATAATAGTTTCATTGTCCCTTATTTCTTTTTTTATTAAAAAGTGTTATTGAAGCATACTTGGCATACAACAAGCTACACACACTAACGCTATAGAATTTTATGGGTCCTGGCATACATACGCCACTGTGAAAATCATCACAATCCAGAACATGAATATTCTCATCATCAAAAAAAAATTTTCTACAAAGGAGTTCCCATAAGACTATGAACTGATTTATCAAAAGAAACCTTGCAGGCAAGAAGGGGCTGGAAAGAAATATTTGAAGTCATGAAAAGCAAGGACCCACATCCAGGATTACTCTATCCAGCAAAGCTATCATTTAGAATGGAAGGGCAGATAAAGTGCTTCCCAGATAAAGCAAAGTTAAAAAAGTTCATCATCACCCAGCCCTTATTATATGAAATGTTAAAGGGACTTGTCTAAGAAAAAGAAGATAAAAAACTATGAACAGTAAAATGACAACAAACCCACAACTATTGACAACTGAACCTAAAAAAACAAAAACAAAAACTAAGCAAGCAACTAGAACAGGAACAGAATCACGGAAATGGAGATCACATGGAGGGTTATCAGTGGGGAGAGGGAGGGAGAGAATGGGGGGGAAAGGTACAAGGAATAAGAAGCATAAATGGTAGACACAGAATAGACAAGGGGAGGTTAAGGATAGTATTGGAAATGGAGAAGTCAAAGAATGTTTATATACAACCTATGGACATGAACTAATGGGGCAGGATGCTGGAGGGTGGGAGGTTGCAGCCCAGAGGGGGAATAAAGGGGAGAAAAACTGGGACAATTGTAATAGCCTAATCAATAAAATATACTTTAAAAATGTTCTCATGACTCTTTTTAATCTCTCCCTCCCACTTCTCTTTGCACCACACCCTTCTCCTCACCCTAGAAAACCACCGATCTCCTTCTGTCACTTTAGATTCATATGCATATCCTAGAGATTAATATAGGTGGAATTAAAATATTTATACATATTTCTGCAGTTTTTTTAGTAAATTTTTTGGAGATCCCTCATGTTGTAACATGTCTCAGTGATGCAATATTGTGTTCATATGGAGTAATATTTTACTACAGGGATATATCAGAGTTTGTCATTCTTCTGATAATATTCATCTGAGTTATTTTCAGTTTGGGGTTATTAAAGTCATTGCATGGATGCATACTTTTTTTTGTCTTAAGTAATTACCTAGGGGTGCAAGTACTTGTTCATATATTAGGTTTATGGTTAATTGTTTAGCAAACAAATTATTTTCCAAAGTCAGCATACATTTTACACTCCTCCCAGCAATGCATGAGAGTTCCAGTTCTTTCATATACCCTCTCAGATTTGATATAGTGGTGTTTTCGATTTTAGCCATTCTAATGTGTGTTTTATGGCATCTCAGTGCGGTTTTAATTTCCATTACCAGAGTGATTAATTATGTTGAGTACTTACTTGTTATTTATATATCTTCTGTGAAAAAATGTTCAAGTCATTTACCCATTTTAATTAGGTTATTAATTTTGTTTTCAATGCTGAGTTTTGAGAGTTCTTCACATATTCTGGATATACATTCTTTATCAGATACATGATTTGTAAATATTATACCCAAACATGTGATGCTTTTAATTCTCTTAATAGCATATTCACAAGAATCAACATTTTAATTTTTATGGAATCCAATTTATTAATATGTTTATTCATGGATCCAATTTTTGGTGATGTAAATAACAAATCTCTGCCAAACCCAAGATCACAGAGGTTTTTGTCTTGTGTTTTCTTCTGAAAGTTTTAGAGTTTCAGATTTTACATTTAGGTTTATGATCCAATTTAAATTAATTTTGCATGTGCTGTGTGGTGTGGACTACACTTCACTTGTGTGTGTGTGTGCACTTAAACCACCAACCATTCCAGCACTTGTTAAAGAGGTTGTATTTCCTCCATTAAATTTTGTTCATTTTTACTTTTTAATTAATTTTATTGGGGTGATATTTGTTAATAGGGTAACATAGGTTTCGAGTGTTTATAACTGTGATACACGATCTGTACATTGCATTGTGTACTAAACACCTATAGTCAAATCATCTTCCATCACCATATATTTGACCCCTTGACCCTCTACTACCCCATCCACCCCTGCCTCTGGTAACACCATACCGTTGTCTTATCTGTGCCTCTGAGTTTCAGTTTATATCCCACATGGGTGAAAACATATGGTTCTTAGCTTCTTTGACTGACTTATTTCACTTACATAGTATTCTCAAGGTCCATCCACGTTGTTGCACCTGGCATCATTTCATCTTTTCTTATGGCCGAGAATATTCCATTGTGTGTTTGTGCCATACCTTCTCTATCCAGTCTTCTACTGAACCCCTTGGTTGTCTCCATGTCTTGGCCACTGTGAATGATGCTACAATGAACATGTGGGTGCATATATCTTTGTGAATTCATGTAGAATGGTTCAACCACTGTGAAAACTGCATGATGGTTCTTCCAAAAACCAAAAACAGTTACCGTATGCCCCAGCAAACCATCTTCTGAGTATCTACTTGAAAAACTAAAATATATAAGTTACTTTTTGCTCACTGTGGACTATCAACCATATATCCTTTGGGTCCATATACAGATTTTGTCTTCTCTTGCATGGATCTCTGTCTATGTTAGGCCTATATCACATTTTGATTACTATGACTTTATTATAAATATTGGAATTAGGTAGTCTTATGCTTTAATATTTTTTACTCTTGCTTTGAGTAAATCTCTGTATTTCCATATGAATTTCAGAATAGTTTAGCATTTTATACTCCAATATTCACATTTTATTGAATAAAAGATTCACTTGGGGAAAATATTACATCTGAGAAATATTATATCTCTCCATTTGTTTAGTCTCCTTTAATTACCCTCAGCAATTTTCTATAATTTTTAGAGTTCACATCTTGCACATAAGCCATAAATATTTAATATATGCTGTTAATATTCTATATAGCACTGATAATTTAAACTTGTGATTTTTTATTGCTAGTATAAAGAAATGAAATAGATTTTTGTACATTGATCTTATATACTGCAACTCTTCTAAATCCACTTGTTAGTCTTAGTAGTTTTCTTTTTTGTAGATTCCATCAGATTTTTCATGTAAGTGAGCATGTTGTCTGTAAATATAATTTTACTTCATTACAAATTTAATGGTTTAAAAATATTTTTATTCTTATTTTATTTGCATTGGCTGGGGCCTCTCGTGTTGAATAAAAGTGAGAAAAGACCTGCCACTGTTTTTGGATTCGTTTTATTTGATTCTATGTTATATCGTTTGTAGTTGATTAGCTATAAAATATTGACTTCTTGCATTAGCTTAGGATCATTTACAATCAAGTGATCTTATTCTATTTCACAAATAGAAACAAACTCTTACAATAACATACTTCGTTTTCCCCATTCCCAACTTTGGTGTGGTTGTTAGCATGTTTGCCTTTACATGTTACAAACATCAGTTATTATTTTTTGTTTACTCATGCAGTTATTTCCAAAGATTTTGATTCCTTCCTTTTTATCCATAAACCCATCTGACTTAATTTTCTGTTGCCTGAAGAGCATCCTTTACAATGTGTTTTTTGTAGGGCAGGTATGTTGGTAGTGAATGTGTTCAACTTTTGTGTATTTGAAAACAATTTTAGGATTTTTTTGTAAAGAATTCTAGGTTGACAGGTATTTTGGTTTTGTTTTGTCTTTATTTTGGTTTTCTATCAGTAATATAAAATGTTGCTCTACTGTCTTCTCATTCAGATTTTTTCTAACGAGAGAACAAGTGTCACCCTCTCTGTGTTCCTGTGCATATAACCTGCCCTTTCTCTAACTAACCTTAAGATTGTTTGTTATCAATGCTTTTGAGCAATTTTAATATAATGTTACTCATTTTTTTGTGCTTGGATTTTGTAAAGTTCTTAGACCCTTAGATATATTGTTTTCTTCAAACTTTAAACATTTTGGCCATTATTTCACATATGTTTACTTCACTCACTTAAGTTTTGTGTAGAATAGGCCATTTGAAGCCTCACAAATTGCTACCTGCTCTTAATTGTTTTATCACTGTTTCAGTGTCGATAGTTTTTTATAGTCATCAAGCCCCCTAAGCTTCTATTCAATTGGCCACTAATCCCGTCCAGTATATATTTTATCTCACACATTTTTGTTTTCACCTATAAATGTTAATGTTGACCTTTTGTTGTATCTTCTCTGACTCTACTTAACTTTTCTTTTAAGATTTTATTTTTATTTTATTATTTATTTTTAGAGAGGGGAAGGGAGGAGAAAGCGAGATAGAGAAAGATCAACGTGTGCTTGCCTCTCATGTGGCCCTCACTGGGGACCTGGCCAATAACCCAGGCGTGTGCCCCGACTGGGAATTGAACCTGCGACCCTTTTGTTCGCAGCCCATGCTCAATCCACTGAGCTACACCAGCCAGGGCTCTACTTAACTTTTGAATACAGAGGATACAGTTATAATACCTGTTTTAATATCCTTATCTGAAAACTGTAAACTCTTCCAGCTGTGTCAGTTTATTTTTTTTCCTTCCTAATAGCCCATGTTTTTCTTCTTCATGGCATGCCCGGTAATGTTTGATTGAATGCCAAACATTGTGAGTCTTACTGGATTTTTTTTTTGTATTCCTATAAATATTTCTGAGATTTATTCTCAGGCACAGTTAAATAACTTGGCACGAGTTTGATCCTTTGGCATCTTGCTCTTAAGATTTCTTAGGTGGAATGGGATCAGTGCTTTGTCTCAGACTAATTATTTCTCTCTACTGAGGCACATCTATTTTGAGAACCATACCCATGGAGACATGAAGTTTTCTAGTCTGGTGGATGGCAATTGGTAGTATCTTCAGCCTTGTATGAACATTTGCACTAGTCTGTAATCTTTTCTAGTGGCTCGTTCTCTGGCCATGGGCATATTCCTGACAGATATGAGCAGATGAGTACTCAGCACAGTGCCCAGGGGTAACCCACTTCAGATTTCCAGAGTTTCCTCAGTGAAGTCTTCTCTTGTACAGTACTTCACCCAGCCAAGGCACTGACCTGGTTTACATGCTTGGCTCCTTTCCACAATTCAAGAGGTCTACCAGGCTTTGCCTCGGTTCTTCCTCTGTGATTTGGCCTGAAATTCTCTCAAGGCTTGTGAGACAAACTGTAGGGCTCCCTTTATTTCCCACCTCTGAAAAACTACTTTCATTTATTGTCTGATGGTCAGTGTCTTAAAACCATTATTTCATAAGTTCTGTTTTTATTTTTGGTTTCAGGAAGAACAATAAACACAGCCTCTATTATTTCATCTTGGTTGGAAACAGAAATCACACTTGTTACCTTATATCTTTTTAACAGCTTTATTGTGGTATATTTATATGGTATAAAAGTTACCCATTTCCAGTGTAAAAGTCAATGATTCTTAGCAACTTCACCAGGCAGTGCGACCATCACCATCAATCGCTTTGGGGCACTATTATCCTCCCAATAGGATCACATGTTTTAATTTGTATTTAGTTCCAATTCCCACTCCAGCCCCAGACACCTGCTAATTTATTTTCTGTTCCTATAGAGTTGCATTTTCTGAACATTTCATATAAATTAATTGCCTAATATGTGGTCCCTTGTGTCTGAATTTTTTCACTGAAGGTAATGTGTCCGAAGTTCAGTCATGGCATGTGTTAGTAGTCCATTCCTTTTTCATGCTGAATGATATTCTGTTATGTGGATACACCACGCATTGTCTATCCATCAATTGATAGACATTAGACTGTTTCCATTCGGGCTGTTATGAGTAATGTTGCTATAAACAATCACATGCAAGTCTTTCTGTGGAAATATGCTTTTCTTTCTCTTGGGTAGACACTTAAGAATGTTATCACTGGTTGGTAAGCTAATGTTATGTATATATATTTGAGAAAGTGCCAGACTACTTTCCAAAGTGGATGCGTCCTTTTACCTTTCTGCCTGGGATGTATGCAGGTGTCCATTTCTCCACATCTTCCTCAGTAATTGTCTGAGTAATTGTCTGGAAGACAAGTAATCATCTGACTTGCTTATTACAGTCACTCTAGACAGAGTGAAAATGTTTTATCTGATTGTGACCTTGATTTGTGTTCATATATCTTTGTTACTGTGTTACTGTATTCGTTCATATCTGTTATTATTACTATTATTGAATTATAATATTTCTATGTAAATTGTGGATACTAGTCCTTTATTGGGTAGTGGTTTTGAAAATATTTACTCCAAGTCTGTTCTTTACTTTTCATTTTCTTAACAGCATCTTTTGAACAGAAAATGTTTTGAATGTCGGTGTAGTCCAGATATTTTTAGGCAACATGCTTTTGATATCATGTGCTTGAAATATTTTTCTAACCCACTGTTTTTAGAATTTTCCTTCTTTATTTTCTCCTAAAAGGTTTGTTTTAGCTCTTACATTTAAGTAGGAGCTAAATTTTTCATTTTCAATTGGCATCACAAGTGGTGAGTGTCTAAATTAATGTTCTGACATGTAGATACCCAATTTGTTGAAGAGACTATTTGTTCTCAATGAGTTGCCTTGAGATTTTTTCAAAAAGCAGTTGACTGTAAATATAAGAACTTATTTCTGACTCTCAACTCTATTTTCTTGATCTACCTACATATCTCATATCTATTATTATGCCAGTACAATAATCTCTTAATAACTGGTGCTTTAGAGCAAGTTTTGCAAACAGTAACAAAAGTTCTTCAGTTAAGATTTCCTTTTCAGCCCTGATTAGCGTGGCTCAGTGGATTGAGTGTTGGCCTGCAAACCAATGGTCACCAGTTCAATTCCCAGTCAGGGCACATGCCTGGATTGCAGGCCAGGTCCCCAGCAGGGGACATGCGAGAAACAACCACACATTGATCTTTCTCTCCCTCTCTTTCCCTCTCCCGTACTGTCTCTCTAAAAATAAATAAATACAATCTTTTAAAAAAAGAATTTCTGGCCCGGCTGGTGTAGCTCAGTGGATTGAGCGCGGGCTGGGAACCAGAGGGTCCTGGTTTGATTCCCAGTCGGGGCACATGCCTGGGTTGCGGGCCAGGTCCCCAATGAGGGCCATGTGGGAGGCAACCATACATTGCTCTTTCTCCCTCCCTTCTCTTCTCTCTGAAAATAAATAAATAAAATCTTAAAAAAAAAAAAAGGATTTCTGCTTCAAATTATTTGTCTCTTCAAAATAAACTTAAATTTTCATATACATTTTAATATATCTTTGTCAATATCTGCAAAATATCCTGCCAAGCAATGAATAGAGATTTCATTGATTCTATTGATTCTATAAAAATATCTCAGAATTGTCATCTTAATGATGTCAACTCTTTCAATCCATGGGAATGGGATTTCTTTTCCCTTTTTAGATCTTTAATTTTTCTCAGAAAAGTATTATAGTTTTAGTGCACAAGGTTTACAGTTTTTAAAATATTTCCTTGTGGTCATATTATTTTAACATTGTTATGCGTGGAATGTATTTATCAGTTGATTTTAGAATTTGTATTACTTGTATATAAAAATGCAGCGCTATAATATTAATCTTGTGTCCTCCAACTGCACTGTACTTGATTATTGGTTCTACTAGGTTTGTGTTGGGTCTTTGGGGTTGTCTTCATATGAAACCACGTCATCTACAAATGAAGACAGTTTTACTTTTTTCCTAATTACTATATGCTTCATTTTTCCTGCCTCATATCACTTTTCATTATTAATCTTTTAAAGTTATATCTAACTTTATTTTCAAATGTATATTTATTCAGTTATTGGAAAAATGTCTGTTTCTCTCCTATTTTCCTAAAGGATTTCCAAATTCCAGTAATCTAACGTATGCTGATATGGATTGAAATACAGACTTCACAGTTAGAATTTATATGCATTTAGCAGGAAACTGTGTGATTGTGTAGCATCCCCAAATGGGTATGTTAATTATTAAAACTATTTTAGGCTTATTTATCTTTAGATTTATTTAGGGTATGTGTGTTAATCTGACTTTAAAATAGGCTTTGTTACATTACCCTCTTCTCTCCTCTCCTGTTCCTTTATACCTAGATCCTTCCCTGTCTCCCACTCTTCCCTTTTCCTCTTTTTGGTAGAAAAATATGATGCACTCCCAATGAGAGGAATCCACTTTCACATTCTGTTTAGATGTTGATTAATTTGCATTACCGGGACTACAAAGATATGATTAAGGTGTTGCTTGCTGCCTTACTGTTCTGAACCTCTGCTAGAGATAACAGTGTGAGCTTCTGTTGATGCTTTATTCAATAGGGCCTGTTTATAACTGCAGCAGAGGCTGTGTTTTCATTTTAAAATGGCTGAAATCTAATTTATTTGGAAGAATTAGGATACACTTTCCCCTTAGAACTGTCAGGCCACACATGGAATAAAATGGAGCTTGACAGCAGTTTCTAGGGTACCAAGATGCGGCATAAAAGCTGCTGTGGAAGTTGACTGCACTAGTATTCATTTTCAAAGAATGTTTCAAAAGTTGATCAGTTTGTTTCTAGTTTGGTAGTATATAGATGTCAGTTTTCTTCTTTGAATAGTCTTCAGGGCTAGAATGCTGCTTTATTATGCATGGTATGAATATAAGAAAAATAAATCTTATCTCTGAAAAAGGACTTGGGAGTCCTTATTTAGGGAAGGAGGTGGTGAAACTAGTTTTAAATAGACTTTCAAACACCTGAAAGCTTGGCCGTTATAGCAACAACTGGAAATGTCTGAGAATAATTAACTGAAGAGCATGTCTCTGTTGTTGGTAATTCCCTTTCAGTTTCTTGGTGAAAAAATAAATCCCTACTTGGGAAAATACGTTATAAAAAGGAAAAAAAAACACTTAAAATATGAAATTATCAGTACTTTTCAAAAGATTTCTCTGAAGGGTGAAAAGACAAGAAATGTGACAAAACATAGTGGAGGAATACTTAAGTGTCATTGAAAGGGAATATTTCATTTGTTTTTTTGTGAGTTTTGCTTTGTTTTGTTTGTCTCCAATTTAAAGGGGATAACAGACATAACAGACAATAGTATGTCTACCTTACTTGCTATGCACATTGCATTATGCACTTTTATTTCACTCCTAAATCTGGGATATGATTGAAATTGTAGAAATATGGTAAAAGACAAAGAAAAACACTATTCTGTAAGAAAGCAGAGCAAAGGTAGGAGGGGACAACATAAACAGCCATTATAAGACTAAAATATATATCTTTGAGAAAGATTTTGACAATAATGTTCATTACTTTCCTAGAAAACTACACATTTGTTTTGCTTAATCCCTTGACGAAATGTTTGTTTCCATTGTTAAATGCAATATTTCACAAGCGTGGGGGTCAGTAATGTAGTAGCCCTTGCAGTCATCCTAGTACACGATGGAGAGTGAGTGTTCATGGCACTGAGCATCCATGTTGAACACACACACACACATACATATAATACATACATACACACGCTTGCTTTGATGTAGACATTAAGAGTGTAGGATGTTATGGGATGTATTTTTTAAACCTATGCCACTTTCTCCTTTCTGCCTTGAGTAAATTCTACATGTTCTGTCAAGGTAGACACATGTTCTTTTCAGAATTCCTGAGTGCAAAGACATTTGTAGCCATATACATAGTGTGCAATGCAGGTATTTTAGCCCTACCAAACGGATTACTGGGATATACTCGGAGAGGTGGCTGATTGTCCATGAATGAGGGTCCTATCAGGAGAACCATCTCGGATGGCAGCAAAGTCTAGACTGTTGCCCACACTCAGCTCAGAGGCATCAGATTCCATGAAGAAACTAATTTTGTCATCACATGGAGGTCATGCCTGAGCCTTCTACAAAACAGAGCCCTGACACTGGTTCAGTTAGAGGCGCGAGGGCGGACCTCAGAACTCAAAAATGTGATAGCTGGGATTTTGTTACCAACCCAGGGCCTCTGTGTGTGGCAGGCGGGGAAAACCCAGCTTTCCAGCTTTCTATTTGAATCTGACAGAAGAATCTGCAATAGCTTCAAGAATATCAGCAGCAGTATTTCAATGTCTCCTCAATAAACTCTGGTGTAGAGAAATGACATATTCCTTATTTTAATTAATCAGGTATATTGATTTATAATTCCATAATCCTTTTAAGTGTACAGTTTTATGGCTTTTAAAATTGTGTGCATTCTACAGAACAGTAGTGGGATTGCTATCAACCCAGTTCTCTTGGATCCCTTTGAAATAAATTCTAGAACATATTTCTGGGCCTAAGACCTCACTAATCAGCTTTCTGTCATCAAATATTAGTGTCTTCTGTTTTAGAAATTTGCATAAGATAATTTTAGAATTGTGCATAAAAAACAAATGACATATATTCTTTTTTCTAGAATATTTTTTTCAAGAAAAATATTTTCAATATCTGAAAAGCATCTATGGTGTTACATTTATCAATAGTACATTGTTTCTATTGCTGAGAAGTATCCTGCAGTGTGAGTATACCACATTTTATTGATTTTGCTGTTAATGGACATATGGTTGTTTGCATTTTGAGACAGTTACAAATAATTTCTTGATAATTTGTGTTCCACTTAAGATTGGGGATAGGGAGTATCTTTTCAAGGGTATGTTTACTATGTGTATGTCTTCACTGACAGGTGTCTGTTGAAATATTTGCCCATTTTTAATTGAATTGTTTTTCTTTTGCTGTTGGGTTGTGAGTTATTTAAATGCTGGGAAGATAATTATTTACCTTATTTATGTATTGTAAACATTTCCCAGTGTGCAGGCTTTTTTTTCGTTTAAGACTGTTTTTGGAAGAACAGATTTTTTTTTAATTTAAATAAAGATTAATTTGTGATTATTTTCTTTTATGTTTTGTATTTTGTGAAATGTTTAGGAAACCATTATCTTCCTCAGAAATTTGAAGTTTCTCTCTTATTTTTCCTTCTATGAATCTTATAGTTCTGTAGTTTATGTTTATTAATATTCCATCTTGTGGATTTCACCCATTTGATTTTGGGGTGTCTTGTGCAGTAAGGGAAGGTTCAATATTTATTTTTTCCATATGAATAATCATTTGTTCAAGAACCATTTTCTGAAAAATTTTATTGTTGTCTATGGGGTTCTCTTGACACTTTAGTTAACACACATGAGTGTGTCTACACCTGTACTCTCAATTCTGTCCCATTGAGCGATGTGACACTGTATGGCTATTTGCACATCAATATAACAGTGTGTTAATCTCTTTCGCTTCAGGATCATTTTGAAAAACAGACTGAATAATTTTTTAAACTGTGCTCTTCTTTTTAAGCCAATTTTTTGGGCTTAAAACAAGCAATGGCCAATCAAGTGTTTCTTACGCTGTATGATTCTGGTTTTTCAATGCAGAAAGCTTGCAGATTTCCATTATAATTTTAGCCACAAAACATGACATTGAATAGCATCTGTACTGAAACTAAAAACTGTGAAATTACAGTTATTCTTAGACATCTCTGCTTCCATTGATGGATGCTACTCTATATTATGCCTGCTTTGTTCATTTAAGTACTTGTGTGCGTATGTTTGTATTTTTGTAATTCATCAAGAGATTGTCGTCACTGTATATGGGAAGACCTAATGCTAGAGGCTTGTTTGGCTGTAACAGAAGCTCCTCTATTTGAGGTCTTAAAATACACTAGAAAATATAGAAAACTGAGGCATAGGCATCTCTAAGACATGGCATGTCTCATCAAGGACTGAGATTATAAAAAACATAAATGTATAATACCAATCAGTACAAAAATTTGAGAAGCAAGAGACATAAAACAAATACAGTTTAAAAGAGGTAGGATTCATTCCTCACAATGTTTGAGAGCCTTGTCTTTGCCATGTGATAAGATACTGGGGCCTGAAAATTTGGGACAACATCATCCGACTTCAAAATGCTCAAAGCCTTGTGGGAAATTTAGGAGAGTACTAGAAGTCCAAGTGATAGCTGATCTAATATAGAGGGTTTGGTCAGTTAAAGACCATATTGGAGAGACATCTGACCATTCTTACGCATTCTGATAAGAATCTGAGTGATAGTATACTTCAAATGTTTTCTAAAAACCACATATATTTAACAAATATTTATTGACTACCTAAAATGTAACAGGAGTGGGCCAGACCCTGAAGGTTGGGTGGGAAATGAAAAATGCAAAATCCTTGCTCTAGAAGGCTAGCTTCTGGTGGTTTGCTGGTAGTCTTTGGTTCCTTGGTGCCTTGGCAGCTGTTCTTACATAGCATCTGCCTCTGTGAGTGCATGTCTGCGTCCAAACACTCTCTTTTTAAACGGATACTGATTA
Source organism: Micronycteris hirsuta (assembly GCA_004026765.1). Classification (NCBI taxonomy): domain Eukaryota; kingdom Metazoa; phylum Chordata; class Mammalia; order Chiroptera; family Phyllostomidae; genus Micronycteris; species Micronycteris hirsuta. The sequence continues at coordinate 49,590 of PVJI01011309.1, forward strand.
CATTGGATTAGGGTCTACCCTAATGAGCTTGCCCTAACTAGTTACATCTTCAACAGTCTTACCTCTAAATAGGTTGCATTCTAAAGTACTGGTGTTTAGGATTTTAACTTAAGGAACACAATTAAAAATTTTTTGAGGGATGCAATTCAACTTACTAATAGCACACTATTATTATTATTTCTTTCTTTGCAGTGACACACACTTTATTTATGTTGGTGGCGCGACAGGTCACACTGTCAGACTGTTCCCATAAGGAGCATCAGATGTTGAAATTGAAACTAATTAGTAAGTAGAAATATGCATTTTTCCAGGAAGTCAATTTTCTCCTTTGTTTATTTTGGAGCATGGAGATGGGGACGAGGCAAAAAAGAGAATAGATCTGAACAAAGATCAGGGAAGTATCTGAAAAAAGGATGCAAAATCAAACAAAGTGAAAAATAATGAATTCTAAAAATATTTTTGTTGAACATATTTTTGTTCTTTATTTTTTTATTCACTGAAAAATATTACTGAACCCTTAGATAAAAGCTTTAAACCTTAGAACAGTAGGACGTAAGTCACCTGTGATAAAAAATAGAGCCCGGGTATTCCTGATGCCTGATATCTGAGGCACAAGATTCCAGGGTTCAGTTTCTTCCTATTTATTTTTTTATATGGTGCTTTACCTCAAATGTAAGTATATTTCACATTTTTTTCATTTAATTTGAAAACATTAAAATAGTTCATTGTTTAAAATAAACCAATTACTTTGAGATCTGTTAGAGATGGTTACTTTTCCTTTGCAGGCCTTCTGAAGTTCATCCAAATGGCATGTGAGATGGCTCAGCTGGACTCCGAAAGGCCACGGGGAGGTAGTTTCAGGCCATGTGTGGTTTCCATGACTATTTAGAAGGAGAGGGAAACAGTAGATGTTATTACTGACCTCACTATCCAGAGCAGGGAAGAAGACAATTGAAATTTTGGCATCAATAGGCCAACACTACTTGAAGTGAATAGCATTGCTAAACTCTTCAGGCTTCTCTGATTTGTAAAAATTGATAACCTCAACATCAAGCAGACCTATGCTTGTGACCATGTGTATGGCCTACCTTGCTTTGCCATCATTGAATACTGTATGTTACGCTTTGTATTCATTGGGATATTAGCGGGAATCAATATTCTGAATGGATAAAATACAATGAAAGGAAATAATATCTCAGCTAAAAAAAATGAACAAACGAACACATATGGTGAAGGATAACCAATAACCAATAGTTAATTATTTATTTTTAAATGTTATGTATGTATGTATTTATTTAAATTGTGTAAAGTTGGTGTGAGAATCATGAAAGATTAAAATGAGAGCTCATGGCTATTGCTGGGGGTTGGGGGTGTAAGGGTACTAAATTGGTAATGAAAACAATAAAATCAATAAAACAAAACAAAAACTAAAATGAGAGTTCATTTAAGGAGTAATCATCTTTATCACCATATACAAGTTTTCTTTTTTGGAACTCAGTGTATCCTCAGTGATCATTTGTTTTTAAAAAGAGTAGAGCTATAATTGTGCATACAAGCATGTCTATAATGGCTTTTTTTGGATATAAGTATATTTTAAAATTTAAATAAAATGTGGCAATTACATACATTAAGCTAGAGGCACAGCTTCAGGTTTCTCACTTGGCGTGTCATAGACCAGATCCGAACTTATCCACCCAGCTTGACACCCATATACAGTGTAGCTGATAACACTTAGACAGAACATTCTAGATATCAGCCATCTATTTTCTGCGTAATCTATAATTTTCCATTTCCATACTCTTACATTTTCTTTCTTATATGTATCCTCTCTATATCATTTTCTTATAGCTATAAACTTTAATAACTACAAATTACCCAATAGGTTTAAATATGACTACAGAGAATCATGCAATCATACCTCATAGTCATTCAAACTCATTCTTAACTACGATCTTCCTCCTTCAGCTTGTTCCTCGTTGTCTTTCTTCTAGAGGTTGATGACATCACCACCCACCCAGCATCACCCTCTGATCTGGATCCATGCACTTCTCTTCAGTTTCAGCCTTCCCTCCTATAACCAAGAACTGCAGATGTTACCTTAGAAATATTTAACACTTTTCCCCTATCCTCCTTGCTCTGTCTTAACACAGGTCATCCTCACCATTTGCTTCCCTACTTCTTGTCTCTGCTGCCTCCTCCGACTGGCGTAAAAAACCTTACTCTTTACTCTGCCACCGAACTGCTACAATTAAAACACAGCTTTGACGAGGTCACACACATTTGCATTCTTCCAGCTTTGCCCACTATCAATAAGATCAAGTTCAAATTCTTAGCATGTCGTAAGTCCTGTCTGTCACCTGGACACGTTTGCATCTCTGGTCAATCCTTACTTATCTTGGGCTTTAGGTGTAGGTTTGCTCAATCCCGTAGTTGCTGTGACATACTTGTAATGCACCTGCAGTGACTTTTCAGAGTCTGTCTACTCTGTATCTCCGGCCCTGGACCTAGCGCAGAGCCTGATAGACAGTTAGGGTTTGACAAATGTTTTAATAGCATTGTGTTGTTTTACTAAAATTGACTAGATGAAAATGGAAAACACAGCTCTAATCCTTAGCAAATGATAAATAATTAAGTGGCACTGCCAGCATTATTTACCTGCATCTTTTGAAATAAAATTATTGATATTTAAGAGTGTAGGTCAGGAAAGACATCGTGATGGCTTAAAAAATAAAGCTGTGGGTGAATAAGATCTAAAAAGAGAATATTTAGATACACTTTTATAGTCCTCAAACTTTCCCTCTTTATCTTTAGTCAGAAAGAAACCAGAGCTAAAGTTAAAAGGTCAAAACATAAAGACAAACTCTTCTACCTGACAACATATGAATTATTCACACTCTGTATCAACAAAGATGAGACGTCCAGGAATGTGGTTTTCATTAAAATGATAAGGATAAAAGAACACACAGGTTGTGAAAAATGAAGTGTTTTATGGTAACCGGTCCTTATATGCCCTTTTTAAAAATAAAATGCCTATTGATCTGAATTAATTTAACATAGGGTTATCTTTATTTTCTTATGTCCAGTCCACTCACCCAAACACCACTCCCCCAGCTCCTTACCACACCCCCACTTCATTTGACCATCCACCACAGACAGTAACAAATAAAGCCTGTGTTCTCTTCCAGGGACCCACTCCAGGGAATGTATTGCATTTAGTCCTAATGTCTCCTTAATGCTTTTCTTGGCTCTGAGAATTTTTCAGGCTTTCCTTGTTTGTGATGACAGTTTTGTGGAGTAATGCTCTGGTACTTTATAGAATGTTCCTCAGTTGGGATTTATCTGATGCTTTGCTCATGATTAAACTTGGGTCATATGTTTGGGAGGAAAACCACAGAGGTCAAGAGCCATTTTATCAAGGCAAGTCTGAGGAACATGCTATCAGCAGGACTTGTTACTATCGTTGTTAATCTTGACCACCTGTATAAGGTAGTGTTTGTGAAGTTTCTCCACTGTAAAATTTATTCTTACTTTCCCCTCTCTGCACAATGCTCTTTGGAAGAAGGAGTACTATGCACAGCCATTGAGGAATTGGAAATTATCGTTCTCCAACTTAAGGATAAAGTATCCATATAAATTATTTGGAATTCTTCACAGGAGATGCATCTAGTCTCCTGTACATATTTATTTATTCAATCATTTATTTACATAGGTATTAACTCATTATGGACTGAATGTGTCTGCTAACCCTAAAGTCACATGTTGAAACCTTTCTGTCCAACATGATGGTATTAGGAGGTGAGGCCATTGGGAGGTGATTAATACTAGATGAAATTATGAGGGGGGAGCCCTTCTAAATGGAATTAGTGCCCTTGGAAGAGCCGGGAGAGAGCTTGCTTCTCCTGTCTGCTTTTGATAAAATGAGAAGTTAGCTGTCTGAAACCTCTCCTGATGCCAACCACGCTGGCACGCCAATCTTGGTCTTCCAGCCATCAGAGCTATAAGAAAACAAATGTCCTTTTTTTTTTTTCAATTCACCTAGTCTACAGTATTCTTTTACAGCTACTCTAGCAAAGACATACTTCATGAATGTTTATTTTCTATTGTGGGTTATAGTACAATCATGTTCTTTATTTAGTTTCAGGTTTGGCCACCATGAACTTTCAGTTGACGTCGGTGTTCTCTTGACATATTTCCATAATTTTTATATTGATTCCTTACTTTATTACACTAGAAGATACTTTCCCAGTTCTCAAATCAGCCATTTCTCTAAGGAGTCCTATTTCTTTCTTATTGAAGAACAGCATTAGAATCCAAGAAATGTGTTTCTTGCTACTGACACACACAGGAATATGTATGTGTGCATACTAACCCATATGTCTATAAATCTAAAATATTTCTATATATAACCACCTGTATCTATATTACGCTAAACATGAGTTCACACTGATATCCAATTTTAATCATTTACCACATAGATGATTCTAGTTTCCTCCCCTTTCTTGCCATACCTCTTGTTATTATAGTGAGAAACCTGGCTGCCACCATCTGCCATCTATTACTTATTTCTGCATTCCCAGTAGACTCAAGTACTGCTATCAGAATTATTAACCAATTATCCTGTAAGGGAAAAATACTTTATTGACTAAAGCACTAGTAAACAGTTGATGTTGTTTTTAGTTTTATAGACTTCTCTCATTTCCACTTACTTAGGTCAACACCTTTTCGCTCAGCCCTTTCTGTGAACCGTGAATGTGTTTCATATGATTCATTTGTAGGACACTTCGATTCCTTTGTCACATCTCATGCCAAGTCCACACTGCTGTGATGGATTTTTAAAAAGATTTCATGCACTATGAATCACCTTTTGCTTTCAAGTTCTGTGGGGGTTGACAATGCATAATATCATTTGTAAGCTATCAAATCATCATCTGAATGTTAATTCATCAGAGACATTCTTCAATTCTGTTACAGTGCTCTTTTTTAGGGTGAATATCACATTTTATTGATATGTTCATGTTTACCCTAATGCTATAATTTTATCATAATTTACTTTACAGTGCTCTTAATTTCCAGCATTTCTTTTTTGACCGTCCTAAGATCGTTTCATTTCTGTTTACACTGTCCATTTGCTCTTACATACTGGCTACCTTTCCAATTAGAGTCTGTAAGATATTAACCACAGTTATTTTTAAATCTCCATCTGAATACTTAAAGTGGATAGGACTGAGAAAAGAAACAGTGAACCTGAAGATGCGCCAATATAAACTTGCTAAGCTGAAACGCAAAGAAAAAATGCCAAAAAACCCAAACAAGCATGCATAATATTAAGGAATCATATGGCAATTTCAAAACATGTAGTATACATGTAACAGGAATATCGTAGAAGAGAGAATGGGAACAAAGAAATATTTGAACTAATAATGCATTAACAATGTAATGTTAATTACAGACACCAAATCACATATGAAGAAAGCTCAGAGAATACCACACAAGATAAACATTGTAACAGCTCTACTTAAGTATATCTTATATGTATGTGGCATACCTGGGTCTGGTTCTTATGATTGTTTGTCTCTTAAGACGGTTCTTTTTCTTGCCTTTATATTTGCCTTGTAATTTGCTGTTGAAAGCTAGAAATACTAGATAGGTAACATCGACTGACGAAATACACCTTCAGTGTGAAGATTTGTGTTAATGTAGCTATGAGTTGGGCTATTTTATTTATTTATTTTTTAAAGATATTTATTTTTAGAGAGAGGGGAAGGGAGGGAGAAAGAGAGGGAGAGAAACAGCAATGTATGGTTGCCGCTCACATGTCCCTCACTGGGGACCTGGCCCCGCAACCCAGGCATGTGCCCTGACTGGGAATCGAACCAGGGCCCTTTGGTTCCCAGCCCATGCTCAATCCACTGAGCTACACCAGCCAGGGCTGAATTGGGTTATTTTAAATGTTTGTTGTGACTGTAGTTGACAGATATTTTAATTTCTTCTAAAGTCTTTGCTTTTGTCTCCCTTCTTAAATTTACTTTTTCCTAATTAGTGGAATTAGTTCATTTCTGAGACAGTCTGCATTTTGCAGTGTTTTAATGCCTGTGATGCTCTATTATTATATTGGATCCTTTTGATATGAGGAAAATTTGTTGGTAAAGGGAAGAGTTCTATAATCTTATGATTAAATCTGTCTTTTAATTGGCTTGTGTCTCTGGGCTGTGACTTTCCAAGGAATTCTCTGTTGATCCTATTTTTCCCCATCTCTTGCTTTGTTTCCTGGCTGCAATATTCTCAATATATATGTTTAAACTGTAGCCTCTACTGGCTATGATTTTACTACTTCAGTAAAAAGGAAGGCTAGAGAATGGAGTGGTAGGAATCCAATTTCCCCTAATGAAATAAGGCCCTGGTAATATTTTTTTCCATGTAAAGTATAAGTTTCTGTCATTGAGAATTGATTACCTCTACCTTGCTCACACTGTTAGGACCACAAGGATATTTTAGAATCTTCAGCATGAAAGCCTGGTGACATTCTTTTTTTAAAACCCCTGACAGTGTGGGAATACCCCTAAGACAGGACCTCAAGGGTTTCTCACTCTCTAGATAGTTTATTCTCATCCTTAGCAATTAGTCAGAATTACCATTTAAGTGCTCCTACCAGTTGATGAAAAAGCAGTTTTTAATAGTTTATTATATTGTATCTTCTATTATCATTTAGCCCCTTTATACCCTCTTCTACCTCCTAGACCCTCTGTAATCTCTACAATAGAATACAGAGTCCATAAATAAACCCATGCTTTTATAGCCAATTAATATTTGACAGGAGAAGCAAGCATATAAAATGTGCTAAAGATAGTTTGTTCAATAAATGGTGTTGGGAAAATTGGACAGATACAAGGAGAAAAATGAAACTAGACCACCTTCTTATGCCACACACAAGAATAAATTCAAAATGGATTAAAGACCTAAATGTTAGACTCGGAGCATAAAAGCACAGAAGAAAACAGGCGGTAAAATCTTGGACATTGCTCATAGCAATATTTTTGTCTGATATATCTTGT
>PVJI01011310.1:0-56626 GCA_004026765.1 Micronycteris hirsuta
CCTTGGGTAATGTAATTATGATGTGCCTTGGTGTGTTCCTCTTTGGGTCCCACTTCTTTGGGGTTCTCTGAGCTTCTTGGATTTCCAGGAAGCCTATTTCCTTTGCCAGATCTGGGAAGTTTTCCTTCATTATCTGTTCAAAAATACGTTCAATTTCTTGGTGTTCCTCTTGTCCTTCTGGCAGCCCTATGATCTGGATATTGCGTCGTTTACAAATGTCTCTGAGGTTCCTGAGACCCTCATTTTTTTGAATTCTTGTTTCTTCCTTCTGGTCCATCCCATTGGTTTGAGATCCAACCTCCTTTTTTTTCCGGTTGGTTCCCTGTAAATCTTCCTCCATTATCCTTATCGTATTCTTCATCTGTTCAACTATTTGCATCCACCTAACTTCCAGTTTTGTTAGCAATTTGATTACAAGCATTTTAAATTGTGCATCTGATAGGTTGACTATGTCGTCATCTGTTAGTTGTAATTTGTTCTGATATTTCATTTTGGCCATTTTCATTCTTTTTATCTCGGTGCACTTGTCAGCTGGCAGGTGCCTGCAACCTGGGTCGCTTTTTGGATGATGTTGCCTCTGGGGGCGGGGCCTGGGAGGAAGCAATGGCGGCCTCTGATCACCCCGGGCTCCTGTCACTCCTCTGCTCCCCAGATCCCCACCACCTTTTCTGCCAGACTCGGTTCTGCTGGCTCAGCCCTGGCCTCTCTCCGGCAGCGTCGCTGGCTTGCGGGATTCACTGGTTGTTCGGGGCCACGCCCTGTTCAGGCACTGGCGGCGTGAGTCCCTCTGTGAGAGCTGCCTCTCACTCCGTTCCTCCGCCCGGTACTGCCCAGCTTACCGGCCTGGATGTTCGTCTTCTCCTACTTCCTGGGTGTCGGACTTCCCTTCAGTTCGATTCTGTCCGTTCTGGTTGTTTAATTTTTCGCTACTGCGTTTGTTGTTTAGACACTCTGGATGTGCGGGCCGCGAGTGCGACCACCTACGCCACCATCTTGGCCGAAGTCCTCTCACTTTGTTCATTTTCAAGAAAATGTCTTCCAAATATCCAAATCCACACAAGTATAATTTGTCTATCAGTCACTCATTCAAGTAAAAACGGTGTCCCACGAAAGGAGGGACCAGGCTGGCGTCCAGCTCGAAGCACCGCTCCAGCGCTTCTGCACAGCGCAGCCATCACACGGGGAGGGCAGTGCCGTCGTTCTATACGTGTGTCCCGCTTGGTCACATAGAACGTGAAGGCCTGGACCCCAATAAATTGGCAATTTCTACTGCTTTGTTGAGGACATTTCAGAGTGAACCTGGCGTGTTTCCTTTTGCTGCATTCTCTGACATTGAGTGTTACAATTGTATAACTTGGTACCGCTGCCTGGGTCTGCTGTGCTGACCGACCACTGCTTTTGCAGTCAGCACGGATGCCAACAGAGGGAAAAAACAAATGGCATTTTAGTATAATCATGAACATAATTTTTAAAAAATGTATTGGGGTGACATCGGTTAATAAGATCACATAGGTTTCAAGTGTCCGTTTCTATGACCCATGGTCTGTATATTGCACTGTGTGCCCACCACCCAGAGTCAAACCATTTTTTGTCACCATATATTAGGTCGCCTCCACCCTCCAACCGCCACCCCCTTCCCTCCGGTAACCCCCACACTACTGTCTGTGTCCAGGAGTTTCAGTTTTATATCCCATGTATGAGTGAAATCATATGCTTCTTAGCTTTTTCTGACTGACTTATTTCTCTTAGCATAATATTCTCCAGCTCCATCCATGTTGTTGAAAATGGTAATATTTTGTCTTTTCTTATTGCTGAGTAGTATTCTATTGGTTTTTTTCAGGGGACACAAAAATACTGGAATTATCTTCTGGAGGGTGGGCCCCTTGTAGGACTGGCTTTCCCACTAGGTAAACGTTCTAGAAACCCATCTCTATCAGCGCACCAGCTGGTGTTGTTGTGAGAGGCTGCATTCAGCTTCAGTGAATTTGCTTTGAAGACTCTTTCAAAGTGTTTACCCATTTCATGATGGGTGACTTATGAGTGCACCTGCCCACACTGTGCTGAGTGCTCAGCAGGCTCGGACCAAAATGGTGAGACCCGGTGCCCCACCCTCCCTGATCACCTGATCTTGCCACGAGCAACTTTTGTTTGATTCCCCCAGATGAAAAAAGTCCTCACAGGGAAACATTTTGCTGATGTGGAAGAGGTGAAACAAAAAATGGCAGAAACCCTAAAAGGCAACAAGATTGATGAGTTCCAAAACTGTTCTGAGCAGTGAAAAAAACATCTCAATCAGTGTACTGCATCAGATGGAGAGTACTTTGAAGGTGACCGAACCTTAAACATGGAAGAATAAATACACAGTTTTTTATAAATAAATTTTGGAGTTTTTTTGGGGGGTCCCTCCTGATATATGTGTACCACATCTTCTTTATCCAATCCTCTACCAAAGGACATTTTTCTTGTCTCCGCATCTTGGTCACTGTGAATAATGCTGCAGTGAACATAGAGGTGCATGAAAATAGTTTTGACCTTGCGAGTACCCAGACACAGTCTCGGGGATCTCCAGGGGCCCACAGACCTCGCTTTAAGAACTGCTGAGGGAAGATTGTAGGGCCAGTGGGAACGAACTAGGGAAAGATTCCCAAAGAGAAGAAGGTTCCTAAGGCTAGGTTCTCCTTCCATCACCAATATGGACAAACCCACTTCCTGTTTTCTTGTTGGTGTGTTTGTTTGTAAGGAGAGAAATCCCCTATAGCTGTTTTCCGTTTCCCCTCACACTATCCCGTTAACTTCTTTGTCTGATTCTTTTTAACTTTTCTCCCCTGGCCCTTACTTTTATCAACTTCTATTTCAATATATTTCCTGCCGAAGGTCTGTCTTAGCACTTGGATAGTCTGTGCTGTGTTAATGTGCGGGTGACACAGGGTGTGTGGTTCCAGAAGGCACCTCTGCGTGGTGCATGACACCCCTCTCCTTCCCCAAGAGTGAGGTTGGGGGGGGGGCGCGGTTCAAAAAGGACTCAGAGTTAACAAATGATGAATTTTAGAATAATCCTGCCCAAACATGCTCCCTGCCGGGACAGCTTCCTGTCAGAGCTCCCAAACAGGGAAGAGTTCCCAGGGACTCACCCTGCTTGAGGCATAAGGCGGTCCATGGGATGAGTCTGCATCTTGGAGCAGGGAGTTATCACCCCTGGGTGCTCCTCTTAACACCACGTTGGCAAGTCGAGCGAGGCTCAAGGTTAGCTGAGCTGGAAGGCTCTGCAGACTGATCCGTCTGGAGCTGGAGAGACTGGGTCCCGGTGGGGCAGGAAGAGTCTGCCAGGGTGAATGAGACTGTCACCCAGCTGTCCACAGGCCTTCGAACTCAAAGGCGCACACTGGGTAGCCCTGCTCTCTTTGTGGCCGGGGAGAGTCCTCTTCAGCCTGTGTTATTGGCTTAGAGAATTGCTTCCAGAACTCAGTTCCTTCCGTCCCCGCCCACCTGGTCCTGAGCTCCTGACCCTCTGACATTCCAACTGTAGGTAGAACTAGTTACTTCTAAGTCGTCCCAAATTAAAAATTCAATGTGTCAAAAAAAAAAAGTCTTCTAAAACTGTTCCCTCAGTCACTGAACATCATTCGCATCCACCTTGCTGCTTAAATCAGAAACCCTACCCACAATTCTAAAATCCAACAAGCTGTGAAAAACAAAACCGATTTTTGAAGGTGTCATCAAACTCATTTGGAAACAAAACAATACGCAACTTGAAAGACACGAAGCTCTTTGTGGTCTTTATTTATGCCGCTTAGTGAGATTTTTATATTTGGGGACGGAAATACTGATGCGTTTGGGTATGAGCCCTGCACCACGTTCAGTTGGGAGTGTTAATATTCACACTTGTGCTGTTTTACTAAAATTCTCCAAACTCTAAATTCTGGAACTTATCTGGACCCCGGAGTTTGGCTTAGGGGCTAGGGTCCTGTGACTGGTGACCGAGTCTTTCTGACTCTTCCCTGCATATGGTTGGGGGCACTTGTCTCTGTATTTCCTGGTCCCAGGACCGAGGTTGCCACCCTCCTGAGTCCTCCCTTCTGTTTTCACAGGCCTCTCACTGGCCTCCCTGTCTCTGGCCTGTCCTGTCACACCTGCTGTTTCCACGCTGGTTGACAGCATCTTCACACAGCTGAAGTTTCATCACACCACTGCTCTGCTCTAAACACCGAGGCTCCCGCCACCGGAGCCGTGGCTCCCAAACGTCAGGCATTCTAAGAGAGTCTTCTTGATTTTGCCAACTGTACCACTTCAGCTGTCTTCTTCTAAGTGGATTCATTTTTTACTTAACTTATTTGCATGAAAATCTTATTTTCACTGCTGGAAATGGAAAACCCATATTACGTGTCAAAAACAGAAGGCAAGCATAAATGTAAATGTTGGAAAAACAAAAGAGTAAGAAATTATGTTTGCCAAAGAGACTGACCGGAGGCCTGCTTGGCCTCTTTATTGAAAGTAAGATCTAATATTTACTGAGAACTTACTATGTGCGAAGCACCTTCCCAAGCCTTTACATCTATTAATTCATTCAATCTTCCCAACTGCCCCGTGAGGTCCGTACTGTTTATTATTATTCCCATTTTACAGATGAGGAAACAGTCATCGAGAAGTGAAGGAACTTGCTCAAGGTCACACAGCCAGTAAAGGGTGTAATTGAAAGAACTGACAAGATAATACATTTCTCTTCATGTGATTCAATGTTATTGGTAGTAAAGAACCCACACTTCAGGATTTTTTTTTTAAGTTATTTATTTATTTTTAGAGAGGGGTAAGGAGGGAGAAAGAGGGAGAGAAACAGCAATGTGTGGTTGCCTCTCGCAGGCCCCCTACTGGGGACCTGGCCCGCAACCCAGGCACGTGCCATGACTGGGAATCAAACCGGAGACCCTTACGTTTGCGGGCAGCACTCAATCCACTGAGCCACGCCAGCCGGAGCCTTCTCCCTCTTTTCTGTGAGTCCCAGTCATCAGCTCCAGTGACACATGCAGCGTTCCCCAGCGCTCACAGGCATAGTCAATTACTCCTTCCCTCGAGCCCAGGACACTAGGCTTATTCCCGTCCTGGAACTTTATTCTCTCACATCTCTAGAGCTGGTAGGGCTTTGCAAGCCGATTCACAGCACAGTGTCACACACAGAGTTAGTACTCAATACACACCGAAAAATCAGATTGATTCCCACCTGCGGGGTTTCTTCCGACATCCATCAAATAAAGAGGACAATCACGTGTCTGCGGTTGATGGTGGCCTCAGGATTGCGGAAGAAACTACACGCGGCAGAGTGGAGGGAGACTGGGGCGGAGACGAGGAAGTCCCTGCGAGCCCGGGTCGGGGAAACACCTGCCAAAGAGCAGTCTGCGTGCCTGCGAGCGCTGGCGTTTCTGGGCGCAGACTCTGCTCTATTTGCCTTTCCTGGGAGTAAGTAAAGCCAAGGCTCTCGGGCCCGGTCGTGGGACCAGTGCCTTTGACTTCTAAACTCACCTGTGGGTTCACAGAGGACAGGTAAATTCCCCATTTGCGTAAACAGTAAAGACCAACGGGGCTACCTAACACGAATTACAGCCTGGAGGCTGTACAGATGTGCAGTTCACCGCGCGGCGATCTGTAATCCTTCCGCTCTCGCTGCGAGGCGGCTTCAAACGCACCCGGCCGGGCACACTGGCCGGGAACAGGCTCGGATTTGGTCGGAACTGGGAGAAGCGATGACGCTCTGGAGCTGCGACCCGCCTTCCTGTCTCGACCTCCAGCCCCGGATCGTCTTCATGCGCCGTCACTGCTTTTTAGGGAAGAGTGGACTCCCGGAGCCTCGCCGTTGGCTTAATTTAAACTTTCCCGCAAACATTTTGCGGAGCTCGGCTGGCTCCGCCTTCGGGGCCAAGTGGGCGCGGCCCACAGGAGTCCCGATCGCCAGCAGCAGGGGAGGCAGGGGAGCCCCGAGGGGGCGTGGTGGGCCCGGGGCTGTGGGCGGGCCGGCAGGGGGCGTGGCCGGTTCCACGCAGCGGGAGGGTCTGGGAGGAGCGGGGGGCGGGTCCTGCAGGGGCGGTCCCAGGAGGCAGCCCGGCGGAGCGAGCTGCAGGCCCGCCGCAGGCCCAGCGCGCCACCATGGTGCTAGAGCCCCCGCGGGCGCGGGGACCGCTGCAACAGCAGAAGCGGCTGAAGAGGAACGGTGGCTGAGGCCAGGTTCTCCGGATCGTGGGCCCGCGATCCTCCGCCGTACCCGAGCCCCGATCCCGTCCCTCTGCCTTCCCAGGGCGCCGAGGCGACACCGCCGGACGATGCGCGCCCACGGCCGCACAGGAGGCTGAGCCCGCCGCCCCGCGCTGCGCCCGTACCCTCGCGGCCGCCCCCGATGGCCTTGCCGGGCGCCGAGGGCGCGGCCGACAGGCCGGTATCCCCGGCCCCAGGCGCCCCCGCGGGCTCCGCGTCGTCGTCGTCCGCCTCCTCCAGTGGCTCGGCCTCGGCAGGCGCGGGGCTGTGGGCCGCGCTGTACGACTACGAGGCGCGCGGCGAGGACGAGCTGAGCCTCCGGCGCGGCCAGCTGGTGGAAGTGCTGTCCCAGGACGCCGCCGTGTCCGGCGACGAGGGCTGGTGGGCCGGCCAGGTGCAGCGGCGCCTGGGCATCTTCCCCGCCAACTACGTGGCGCCGTGCAGCCCGACCGCTCTCCCAGTACAGCCGCCCGCCAGCTCGCCACCGCGGCCCGGCTCGCCCGTGCACGTCGACTTCGAGCGCCTTGAGCTCAAGGAGCTCATCGGCGCCGGCGGCTTTGGGCAGGTGTACCGCGCCACCTGGCAGGGCCAGGAGGTGGCGGTGAAGGCGGCGCGCCGCGACCCGGAGCAGGACGCGGCAGCGGCAGCGGAGAGCGTGCTGCGGGAGGCGCGGCTCTTCGCCATGCTGCGGCACCCCAACATCATCGAGCTGCGCGGCGTGTGCTTGCGGCAGCCCCACCTCTGCCTGGTGCTCGAATTCGCCCGCGGAGGAGCGCTCAACCGCGCGCTGGCGGCCGCCAACGCTGCCCCGGATCCGCGCGCCCCGGGCCCGCGCCGCGCGCGCCGCATCCCCCCGCACGTGCTGGTCAACTGGGCGGTGCAGATCGCGCGCGGTATGCTCTACCTGCACGAGGAGGCCGTGGTGCCCATCCTTCACCGGGACCTCAAGTCCAGCAACAGTAAGTGGGACTGGGGCGGGGTGGGGGGTGGGTAAGGGGGCAGTACGCAGCCGTGCCCTGCGCAGTCCACCCTGGTGCCAGAGCTGGGCGGGCTCCCAGGGCCCAGTTCCAGGTGGAATAAGGCGGTGTTGCCAGCAGTACCCCCTGCGCAGCCCTCCACAGTACTCAGAGGTCCAGCTAGACTCTTCGGTGACTTGCTTTGGGACAGGTGACACACTAACCTTGACTGCTTTTGGATGCCTGTTTTACAAATGCGGATCTGACTTGATTGCAAACAACACTTGTAACCTATCTGGGTCTGTGGCAACTTCATGGTGCTTGTTTAGTCTTTAGTTACCAGTGTGGTTCGTTCATTTGGGTAGAACTTTGCAAACCGAGGCCTTCCTCGGATTATGCGGAACCCCTGGCTCACCTTCTGGCCCTAGTGACTTTCATCAAACACCCCTTTCCTTCAGCTTCCCAAGTCCTTCAAACTTATTGGTCGCTCCTCTCCCATTTTAAATATGGCTTCGTGCCCTTTGACGTTTCCAAAGGCTTTCCATTCAGAGGTCTCTGTTCAAGAAGTGCGATTTCATTATTGGTTGGGTAATTTGAGTGTTGGTGAGTAGCCTCCAGACAAGAAGCACCAGTTTGCGACATGAAGCCCATTTGGGTTGATTAAGGGCAAGTTCATTGTCCTTGCACAGCTCCTTGAAATCCTGAAGACTTGGCCCGTATCATTTACTTTCTTTGTAAATCTGGGTCGATTTTCCAGATGTCAGTAAAGAACCGACAGCTGAACGGAACACAAATTCTATTGTATTTCACCATGTGAAAGAGCCAGGTTCAATTGCTGTTTAAAGCTGGTTCTTCGATATGGGCAATCCCTCAGTATTCTTAGAATGAGATGAAATTTTATGACAGATTAGAGGATGCAGTCAGAACTGGCAGTGGCCTGCCACAGCTGCATGTCTCTCCACCTTGTAAAACCTGCTAGGACAGGAGCTACCTCAACTGGAAACATTGTCCGTCTCCAAGTCTGCAGAAAGAAGAGTGACAAGAAGATATGATACGTTTGTGGTGTGTTTGTGGAGATATTTTTTTCTATTCAAAATCCTTCAGCCCTGAAATTTACTTGACAATGACTAATGTAGCATTTTGATTATGACAACTGTAAATAATTTGTTGGTAACTTCATATAAACATTTAATACTTTGGGGTTTATTTTATGACTCCCAGTAACCCCTTGTCTTATCATCTAGATTGCAGCTGCTGAAGTGACACGGGCAAATTCTAACAAAATACAGCGTAGCGAAGTGGCTGCGGGAGTGTTCTGTGTACATTAGAGTTCTGACGGAGGCCACTGGAAGGGCTCCACAATTATTTACTCTGGGGCTGTGTATGGTAGACATAGTACACATTTTAATGTATTTATTTTTGTAAATGCTTCAAACCTGACAGTCTTTGCTACCACTTGGTGCTTATTTCCTACAATACACTTTTAGGAAAAGAAATGTTTAACCTGCTGCCAAAGGACAAGCCTGTCCATGAGTCGCGTAAGCCTGTGTCTGCCCAGGTTTTCCGCAGAACCAGGTATTTTAAGGACAGTGGTAGCATGAGCGCTTGCCCCGAGTCTTAGCTGTGGCAGGGATCCTGTGATACTCAGGGAACCCGGCATTCTGCGAGTGTCTTCTGCTTCAGACATCAGATTGCCAAGCCAGGCCAATGATTGGGGTTGCATTGGTCCTCAAACCGGAAAGTCTGTTTTTTGGGGGGGTTGTAATCATACTTGGGATCTATGTGAGTTGTCCACAAGCTATAGTATGTTTGCTAGTGTTTGTACAAGCACAGAAAGGGAGATTAGTCCATGTTGCAATCATGGACTTTTAGATAGAATTAAATACTCTTAAAGAACTAATAGCATTCAATAGTAAAAAGAAATAACATGACCGTGGACTAATGACTATGGTTAAATGGTTTTTATTGACACTGGAAAAACTTGTATGGTGGAACCCACTACAGGGTCCCTGGAAGATATTATGTAATTTGAAGGTGATTATATGTTGCCACTTAGTTTTTGAAAGACTTCTACCATCAAAATAAATTTCCTGGAGCATTTTAATTTTCTATAATTGTCAGGCAGGGTTGCCTTTGTGTTAAAATTTTGCACTTTTTATGAGAAATACTTAATTGGCTAGGTCGCTAGCCTTGCCAAATACTTGTTACAAATGGCCATTCGTTATAGTTCTTAAATCACTGTGATGTGAACGTTTCAAATAGGGCCTGCAATGTGCGAATCCCAGCGCCCAACACCTTGCTTACCGGGCTCCCTGGGGTAAGTTATTCAAGGAATAAATGCAGATGCTTTGGAATTCTCTTATGATAGGCGGAGCCATAACTTCTTGTTCTATTACAGTGTGTTTTGTTTGACTTTATTTGTTATTTGCTTATGGGGGTAGTGACTTAATGATAATGTAAACAAGGTTTTAAAAATCAATATTGAATTTTTTTTTAATTCTGTAGTCTACTCAGGTAACAAAGAGTCAGTCTAAGACTACTTGGAACCAAGTGAGTGGAAACTATTGTTTAAAACAAATGTTTAAATTTGTCAAAGGAAGATCATAGCCCTTGATAGAATTCCTTGCCTCTTTTTTCACCCCTTTTCGGTCTTTTTCAGTTTTATCATATTGTTTGAGACAATGTTTATGTTGAAATAATACCTGATATGTTGTGATGGTACAAGCACTTTTGTCCCTTTCTAACAGACAGCAAAGGATCGAGAGTAGAGCCAAACTTGCAGGTTTTAAGTTCATTTATGCTGTTAAAACATGCTAGGCCCTGTCGCTCCCGGGATGCGTGGTAAGCAGAAAACAGGTCGCTAAATCTCTCTCTGTGCAGCATGTCGCCAGCACCGCGGTGCGCCTTCGGTTTTCAGTGAACCTGGCCAGGTTTATATGCCATCAGGGAACAGGGGAAAATCATGGCGAGCTGGAACTCATTCATTCAACACGTTGTGGGTGTCCCTTCCGTACCAGTGACTTGTAGGCCCCAGGGACACGGTAGCAAACCAGATGACCATATCCCGCCCAGCACAGGGCGCAGTCTACTAAGAAAGGTAGATGGTGGTCGTGCGATGAAGCCTTGGTATGTGCTTTCAAGAGAATAAAGCGTCGTGGTGTGGGGCAGGATGGGAGGTGCTGCTGGGACTGGGTTGTCGGGGCAAGCGGCTCTGAGGATGTGACGCAAACAGAGACGTGGACAGGAGGAGGCACTGGTCGAGCAAAGGTCCAGGCAGAGGGAAGATGA
Organism: Micronycteris hirsuta; assembly: GCA_004026765.1. NCBI lineage: Eukaryota > Metazoa > Chordata > Mammalia > Chiroptera > Phyllostomidae > Micronycteris > Micronycteris hirsuta. Next base: position 10,485 of record PVJI01011310.1, read on the forward strand.
AGCCTGGGGCAAAGGCGTGGTGAGGCAGGAGTGGAGAGTGCGGAGGCGGTCAGCGTGGGGGGCCTTGTGGGCAGCGACCCACCCCGACCACCTGGCCGTGCGCTGGGAGTGCCGCCCGCGACGAGCCTTGTGCCAGGCGCGGGGGAGGGAGCGTTGTGGTCTGATTTCTGTGTGTACAGCCTGTGGTGGCTGCTCTGGAAGGCGGACTCACAGGCAGCCCGAGCCAAGGCCGGCCAGGTTGTCCAGGCTGGAGCAGGCCTTGTTGGCCAGCCGAGCAGGGGGGCAGTAGAAGTGGTTTCCAGGAAGTCCTAGAGAGGAATGGAGATGAAATAGTACAGTAATGTGAGGTGCTGAGGAGGGTTCGAATTATGAGAATTCATCGAAGTATTTTGTTTATCCTGGCACAGCTCAGGATGGAGAGAAGATTGTGTGGCATAATTATGATTCCTTTTCTTTTTTAAATGTTGCTTACTGCGTTCCGTCCTTTTTGTAAAAGTAGAAAATAAACATTCCATGAGAAACAGAACCACACATTTAGGTAGCTGCTTACTTTTATAGTTTTTATTTCAACAATTTTTTTATGCTGATTGATTATTTTAGCCTTCTGGGAAAAATTGTTATCTGTATTATTATCAACAGCATCTACAATCTAAATAGACAGATATTTATTATGAAATGTAATTTAGAGCTCTAACTAAAAAAAAAAACCTACAAAAGGAATCTAATTCTTCTTAGCTTTTCTCATTACTACAATGTACATAAAGGAACTATTTGAGAAAATTATAGCAAATGTAATCTCTGAGGTGCTTAAAAAGCTTTTAAGAGTGACTCGGAGGAGCTATTAATTATGCTGCGATCAGTTAAAAGACCTGCGCGTCTTCCTTCTCTGTCTGCCCCTTTCACTCCAGACGTGTAGCTTCACGCCGCCGTGGCCACTTCCTGTTCCAAGGGGCACAGGGAGATCAGCCCAGACACCCCAGTGGTTGCAGGGCTGACCTGCTTCTGAAACGCAGTCTGCTCAAGGACGGGTTTTTAGAAGGACAGGAGACCCAGAGGGTCACCCCACCTTCCCCTTCCATTCTCCTGCCTGTGCGTTAAATAGATAGGTCCCTTCTCGTGTTTTATAGCTGTGAGGGGGCAGGTGTTTAGTTCTGGATTAGGCAGACTGACTCTTCAGTGTACATGCAGGGTCGTTTTCACGGTCATTGTCTAGTCCATCGGCATGGTAAAGGCAGAGAGGGAAGTAGCCCTCCCTTTCAGAAGGCCGTCTACAAGCACTGTGTTCTCACACCAGTGCATACATGCCGAACTTTTCCAGCCTAGCCAGTTACTGGAAGGAGCATGGTTTTTCTAGAATACTACAGTTACTGGAAGTCACTCAGACCAGCGTTTGAATATTGGTGTCATCATTTACGAGCTGTGTGACCTTGAGCGAGTTATATAACCTCATTGGACCTGAATTTCTTGATTTCTGATACTGTCTACTGAATCCCTTTCTTGGCGTGGACGGAAGTCTTGTAGGAAAAAAAAAAATCTGTTTAATGTTTCTTTAACTCTTCAAAGGCAGTTGGATAAATACTGGCAGGAAAGCATAGGGGTTTTTGAGGGAAAAGTGACGAGCTGGGTGTGGCTAGGATGGAAGGTAGACAGGGAGTTTTGTGGGCACGAAACAGGCATTTAGGGTGCGTGTGCCAGGCAGTGGGTACCTTGAATGTGTGCTGAGATGTGTCTACTATCCAAGGGTAAGAGTGAGCCATTGAAGGTTTTGAGGAGGAAAGTGGATAGATCTGCTGAAAGATAAACGTCTACAGAGAAAAAAATAAACTCGGGATCATTTGCTTTATGACTTTACCACCGTAGATTAGCAGCGGGGCAGTGAAATACTTAGACATTGATGTAGTGTGAGTTGTTTATCACCTTGGACCAAGCCCAGTTTTTATGATCACTGTTTGTTTAGTGAATTAATTCAGGACACTCTCTCTCTTTCTTTCTGGTTCACCAGAGGGAGAAAATAATGACCAGATTTACTATGTCTGGCTGATGATTTTAATTCCAAATATTCATGTGACTGTTCCCAAACCCTCTGTAGTACTTGAGGGGCTCCCAAAAGGTGGAATCACTTTAATGACAGAATTATGGGGAGCAGAAGGAGGGTTCCAGGGAGGCTGGGAGACTTGTGCTAGTTTTGTTTGGAGTCTGAAACTTAAACTTGCACAGTTGACTTCTAGTAGTGTGGATTTAGTTAATTTTTAAAATTCATATTCTTCAAATATCACTTCGTGTTAAGCACTTTAAGCAAGTAATAGTAATAACAGGAACCACAGCTAACAAAACTCTATCCTCATGTATCCCTCAGAGCAACCTCTGGGGTAGGTAATTTGATTATCACCATTTTACAGATGAAGAACTGAAGCCAGGGATGAATAGACTTTATCAAGGTCCCTCGGCTTGTCAGAGACTTGAATCCAGGACTTCTAGCTCCAGAATTGGAGTTTTTCTCTTCTCCATATATGGTCTCCATTAATAGTCCTCAAATGTTTGTTATCAGGGCCTGAAAGAACTTTGGTTTATGTAGGTTATAGCTATTGATATTTGCCATATTAGAAATTTGAAAATTTTTAATAATAGGAAAATAACAATAGCCTCATAACATGTTAATGCAGCATTTTAATGGGGGGAAACACCGTATTTGCTAAGACAGTTTTAGGGAGGGCACCGGATAGAACACAACGGAGATTCATAGCTGCTTGTATATTTAAGCTGTTGCCATCCGAGGGACCCACGAGGTCCGTGGGTGACACTTCGAGGAGCCCTCGGCCAGACGCCCAGGTGCGCTGGCAGAGAGTGGCACTCTGCAGCGGCTGTTCCCACACCCAGTGCCCCATCAGCAGCTCCCATGAGCTTTAAAAAGGTAACATTCCCTGTCTCATTTTTGGATGTTCCAATTCAGCTGACTTTGCTTGGAAACAAGTGATGAATTTTTTTGGAACATTTTATTTTGAAAAGCTTGCACTACACAGAGTTGAAGGAATGTCAGCGAACACCTAGATCCTGCCATTAACATTGAACTAAGTTACTTTAACACAAATCGAACTCTATCCATCCATCAATGCATCGGAGCTTTTGATGCAGCATTATATATTTTTTAAAGCTTCTGGATAATTCCAATGTAGAGCCGAGTCAGGCAACTGCTGTTCGAAGGACCAGGTTTGTGGTTCCTTCCCATGGTCGTCTGGGTTGATACATGAATTCCTCACGGCCACAGACTTGTCCCCAATCCTGCTAACTGATGACATGGGACGGTTGGTCATAGAAGGTGCCAGGGGAGAGTATGGGTGGCTTTTTCTGCGCTTTTGTCTCTAGGGGAAGGCACATCGCTGAGAATTTGTTCCTAAGACACGGGGCCACATAGTGCTATTGTGGTGTCTGAGCTCCGCTCCCAGCAGTGGGCTCGTGGGCCCTGACTCCCTGCATAGGCTGCCGTGAGGGTCAATGAGATAGTGTGCACCTGCTCAGCACACTTTTCCTGTACAGGTCCAGATGCGAAGTATTTGGGGCTTGGCAGGCCATAAAGTCTCTGTTGCAGCTGCCCAACTCTGCTGTCATAGCTGAGAGCATCAATAGGCTATGTGAAAACAAATGAGTGTATGTGTGTTCCAATAAAACTTTATTTACAAAATAGGCATTGGACCAGATTTGGCCCAAGGGACATGGTTTGCTGACTCCTGGCATATGTCAAAACGTTTAATAAACTATAAGCCACAGTCTAAATGAAGCTGGTAACAGTTTCGTTTTTATATATTGTTTAGAAACACTTCAACTTCCGATCAGGATGGAGGCATAGGTAGACATGCTTGCCCTCCTCGTGCAACCACAGAAAAGAATTACAACTAAATCTCAAAACACATAACACCCAGAACTGTCAGAAAAGCAAACTATATGGAAGTCTGTCATCCAAGGATTTAAAGAAACCACATTCATCCAGATGGATAGGAGGGGCAGAGTTATGGAGATGGGGCGAAGAGAAATGGTGTGGCGTGGAGAGGAGAGGGGAGGAGATGGTGTGGCGTGGAGAGGTGGCAGTGGGATGAAAACACGCAGTCTCACAGTCCCACATTCACGTGTGGTGGAGAAAAATCGGCAGGGATACCTTGGGAGCCAGCCATCACAGCCTCAGGCCAGACGGCACAGCCCAGGGCTCCAGTGCCAGGAAGAGAAATCCCCATAACTTCTGGCTATAAAAACCAGTGGGGGTTGGGGCGGCAAAGGAAATGGAAAGAATTTCAGAAAACTTTGCTTAAAGGGCCCATGTGGTTTTACAACGTACGCAAAACCATCCACTTTGGGACTCAGCACCAGGGCCGCAGCTGGAAGAGTGCCAGTCACAAATGGGGAGTGGGTGAAGTGCCTGGAAATGGGGTGAGTGCCAGGCAAACCCCCAGAAACCAGGAAGCAGCCTAGTCCCCTCTCTGAGACCTCCCCCCACACAGAGCCACAAATCGGTGAGGTGGGTTGCCCCACCCTCACAATTACCTAAGGCTCCACCCCACACAATTTATAGGTTGTCGAAGCAGCTCTGCCTAATACACAGAAACAAACACAGGGAGGCTGCCAAATTGAGAAGACAAAGAAATATGACCCAAATGAAAGAACAGAACAAAACCCCATAAAAAGAGTAAAATGGGCATAAGCAGCCTATCAGAGGCAGAGTTCAGAACCCTGGTGATCAGGATGCGCAGAGAACTCACTGAGCACGGCAACAACATACAGGAAGAAACGAAGACTACACTAAGTGAAATAAAGAAAAATCTACAGGGGACAAACAGTGAAGGGAAGGAAGCCAGAATTCAAATCAATGATTTGGAACATAAGGAAGAAGTAAACAGTCAACCGGTACAAAAAGAAGAAATAAGAATTCAAAAAAATAAAGATAGCATAAGAAGACTCTAGGACAACTCCAAATGTGCCAACATCCAAATCATAGGGTTGCCAGAAGGAGAAGAGAAAGAGCAAGACATTGAAAATTTATTGGAAAAAGTAATGAAAGAAAACTTTCCTAATTTGGCAAAGGAAATAGACATATAAGTCCAGGAATCACAGAGGGTCCCAAACAAGTTGGACCCAAAGAGGACCACACCAAGACACATCATAATTAAAATGCCAAATCTTAAAGATAAAGAGAAAATCTTAAAAGCAGCAGGAGAAAAGGAGACAGTTACCTACAAAGGAGTTCTCATAAGACTGTCAGCGGATTTCTCAAAAGAAACTTTGCAGGCAAGAAGGGACTGGTAAGAAGCATTCAGTCATGAAAGGCAAGGACCTACATCCAAGATGACTCCATCCAGCAAAGCTGTCATTTAGAATGGAAGGGCAGATAAAGTGCTTCCCAGACGAGGTAAAGCTAGAGGAGTTTATTATCACTAAGACCTTATTATATGAAATGTTAAAGGGACTTACTTAAGAAAAAGAAGATCAAAACTATGAACATTAAAAAGGCAACAAATTTACAACCATCAACAACTGACTCTATTAAAAAAACAAACAAACAAGCTAAGCAAAAAACCAGAACAGGAACAGAATCAGCGGTTTGGAGATCACTTGGAGGATTATCAACTGAGAGGGGGGAGGGGGAGAATGAGGGAAAAGATGCAGGGATTAAAAAGTTTATGTGGTAGGTACAAAATAGACAGGGGGAAGTTAAGAATAGTATAGAAAATAGAGAAGCCAAAGAACTTACATGCATGACCCATGGACCTGAACCAAGGTGGGGGAATGATGGTGGGGGGGGGTGCTGGGCAGAAGGGAGGGATGGGGGAAAAACTGGGACAACTGTGATAACATCATCAATAAAATATACTATATATATAAACATATATATAGCTCTAAAAAAAGAAGCACTTTCAGTGCTTTTAATATTTCCTAATTTTTTGTGTGTGAATGCATTGATACCTAAAAGTTTTCTAGGACGCTTTTTAACCTAAGATCATTATTATCAGTCATTCTGCAAAATACCGTGCAGTGTAATCATACATTTACTCATCTCAGCGGGGGGCGAGGGGCTTTGCCGTCTGGCTGCGCCACTGCCCTGCCGCCGGCAGGACGAGGAAACAGTCCTGGGCTTTGTTCTCTGCAGGAGCGCTGCCATCTGGGTGCTTTGGCAGGGCTGCCGGTAACTTGGGCTGATAAGTTGAGGGTCAAGGAGGAGGCATGAAGTACCGAATTGCCGCTGTAACTGTTTCATGACCAGCGCCAATACTAGGACATTGTTTTAAGTTCTTGGAAAAAGAGCAAATCATGTGCCGTTGAGGAAAGTACCTTGATTGCACATATGATGTTTCAGTTATTATTGGCTCAATGTGATTTTGAGGAGTTTATTTTGTTTAAAATCCCAAGGTGATAGAAATACAGAACTAGACTTCACACACAACGAAACAGAAGGCGTTTTAAGTGTATTGGCTGTGAGCATTGAATGTGGGGGGGGGGGGGGGGTTGGCCCAGTGCCTTTTGTTTGCGGGGTAAGAGCAGTGTAAGGCTCTGGTTCATCTGACCACGCCTGTGTTTTCTTTACGGCGTCTGTCTCCGCGTGTGTAGTAGGCCTGCCCTATTTTACAGTCACTTACTAATCGGATTCCGTGTCCTAGGGGTTCCCCCAAGTGTTCCAAAGTGAGCAAAGCAGGCACAGATCTCTCCCCTCGAGGGATTTGCATTCCAGTGGGCACACAGACAATAAACAATCAATAGGAGGGGACAGTAGACCAGAGAGGGGCTGTCAGGTCCTGCAGGGTTTCCTACATTCCCCAAGGCCGTTGACTTCCCTGGGACACTGGAGAGTTTTGAGCTGAGAACTGGGCTGTGACTGACATTTCCACGGGATTGCATTGGCCACGGTTCTGAGAATAGACTGGCGTGCCCAGGGTGGAGGTGAGCACAGCATTGAGGGGGAATTGAAGCCCTGAGATTGGCTGCGACTCTCTGGGGAGTGAGTGCTGACAGAGAAGACCAGAGGCCCAAGGGCTAAGTCCTGGAGGTCTCCGGGAACTAGAGGTCAGAGAGATAAGGAGGAGCCAGAAAAAGGAGCAGCTGGAGCAGGAAGGAAAACCCAGGTGCTCTGAAGGCAGCGAAGAACGTATTTTGGGGAGGGGTGATCTGCTGTAGCAGATGCTGCTGATAGGTCTACATTCAAGTACCGGTTCTGTTGTAAAGACTCTTTAGAACAGTCTTCATTTCCTAGTACTATTCCAGTTCATGTTGTATAACCAGCCGCTGACTTCACATGAAAAAGCTTGTAATTCGTTTTCTTCGTACTCCTTCCTCTATGGTCTTCATTTATTCTTTCATTTAACAGGTATTTAGTGAATGTATGAAAGTGCTAGTTGCTGTGCAGTAAAAATAAATACATACGGACAGAACATTAGTGAGGTGCCGTCTGTCCTTTGGTTCCTTATGCTTCACTCAGGGAGATGAGACCAAGCAATACCATAAGGCCATGTCTGAGCGTGACCCCACTCAGAAATGCAGAGAACATCCCACTGAGGTTCCGAGGGAAGGCGCCAGGGGAGGTGTTGTTTACAGATGCATACAATATTGGAGCAGGAAGAGTGTGGAAGTTGCTCCCTTCCTTCATGCAAAGAGAAGCTGAGATCTCAAAGGCTCGTGGGCTTGGGATTGGTCTCGAGGTGAGCAGCTCTGGGCGGGGGGAACCCTGTGCTCCTGCCCTGATGCCTAAGGGGCACCCAAGGCTCCCGGTGTGGTTTTTCCTCAGGGTGGACAGGGCGACAGCCACACAGCATGAGCAACGGGGTCCGGGGACAGGTGCGGGGGTATGTTTGTTAGAAGTGGCTTTGAGTGCCCAGAATTATCAGGGTGTAGGGGTGGGTGCTTTTGGAGAGCATGGGAAGAATGGGAAAGATCATGCAGCTGCGATCGAAGGACCTGGAAGTCCGGGATGAAGGTCTGGACTTGACTTCATAAACCAGGGTGTAAGTGAGCGCCGTGCGTGCAGGGGAGGCGGGGATGGGGACAGAAGGGAAGAAATGTAAAAATACGGGGGGCTGCTTGGTAAACTTAGAAAGTTAGCATTTATTCTCTGTAAATGGTTGATTGTTCAGAGTTGAAATTCATGGAGTCACCTTATTTATATCTCAGACTGAGAGAAAGGGGTGTTTGTTACTCTATGTTTTCCCATTGTTGCTTCTCTGCACTTGTTTTCTTTCTTAGACTTTCTCTTGGTGATAATATATTTGTGGTTAAAGATTAATGGAAATGAACCCGTTTGACTCATGTGGAATTTGGACATAGCAATCCCATAAATGTTGAGAAAATAGAATGAATACATTGTAATTCCCTTTTTTTTTAAAAAAATATCCTTTATATGCCATAATTCTGAAAATACCAAAGTGAACTTCAAAGGAGCCAGGAAAATCAAGTGCCTCATGGTTGAGTAAGTAGACTAAGTGCACGGTTGTAAAGGCCGATTGCAAAGAACGGGGCGAACGGGGTCAGAAATCTTCACTTAAGTGCCACAAAAGGGCTCCGGCCCTGTCGCTAGGTTACTAACAAGAATTTACCGTTCCTGTGGCCAGAAAAAGTCTATTTGCCTGGTTTGCGAGTTGTACCTTCTGGGGGGCAGCTGCGCCTGTCACCCTTCCTGGTGAGTGACAGGAAGCGGAAGTTGGCACCCAACCTTGTGTCCTTAGGCTGAAACCTGGCCAGCTGCCCCATTATGTTACCTGTCCGGGCACCAGCTATTTTTGGTTTCGGTCACTTTGCCCAAAAGATAAGGAATTTCAGGAATTTTGCTGAACACCTCTGAAATAGACTCCAAAACAATGGGCCTTTCATGGAACTCTAAACTTGACATTCAGAGTGTTATTTTAACTTGTTTTCTGTTCGTTCAAAGCAGGGAAGCACTGGGCTCCTGGGGAGGCTTTGGACTGGGGCTGGGGGAGGCGCCAGACCATCAGTGCCAAGGCTGCTGAGAGCGGCTGCCCCGTGACCTTTATGTAGAAATGCAGTTCGTTTTAAATGCTTCGGTTGGAGTTCTCATTTTTAGTCCTGTTTTCACTTATTTTAGAGTTGTCTTTCTTTGGCCTTTGCTTCTCAGGGCTGCCAGGCCTTCCCTGGGGTCGGGGACATGGACTTTGTTTAATGGATACTTTAATCGACAGACACATCCTCACACCTCCCTATGTGGATGTTCATAAGAATGAGGAGCGAATGTCTATGAAAGTGTCTTGGAAAGCAAAGTTCTATAGAACTGAAAGCCATTTTAATCACTAATTTGGAGTCTTTTTTGGTGGTAAGAATAATCACTGTTTAACAGTGAAATTAGTAGTATTATAATGGAAAAAATGTAATACAGCTGATGAAGTAGCTAATTATCTGTCTTGGGTTTGGTTTTTTTTTTGCTTCTGTGGTTTAAGAATACGGGGTTAGATATTTATTTATTTTTTGATAAACATGTGAAGTGAGAAATAAATACACCTCGAGCCGACATGGAAAAAAGAAAATTCAAAAATGAATCTCTGACACAAGGCACCTAAGGGTGTTTCTGGTTGGTTCGCCCCTTTTGTCACCCGCGGCGTGACTGGTGGCGCACGGACTGAGGACGTAGGCACGCAGATGCCATCTGAAACTGGCTGTATGTTGTGGCCCCATGACCTGGGACACCATTTCTAAACTGGAAATGGCAGTTCCCACCTCTCAGCCTGGTGTAAGGATCAAATGGAAACATCCATACACAGAAAAGGATCGATCCATGGTAGGCAACATTCTTATCAGAACTGGTGCTAATTATCTAATTGTCGCTAATAAAAAGTACACTGAACGTCTGATGCGCAAGGTACTGTGTCAGGTGACACTGGGGGATGCAGGGGACAGCTGTAATGCACAGCTCCTGGCATTGAGTAGTTTGTGTGCAGTTTAGGACCGGATGTTTTAGGTGACAAGTAACTGACGAAACAACATGTGGATGATGAATGGCCGGGAAGATGAAATAGTCTCTGTTTTGTAGGAAGCTCTGGGAGGGTTTCCTAAGGACGCTGGCCCTTGAGTAGTGTAGGTGGGCAGAGAGAAGGAGAGGCTGTTCCACAGAAGTGAGCCCCCCCCTCACCCCGCCTCCTTCCCCTATCCTTCACTACGTGTCTGAGTAAAGCAATGGTAAGAGTTTTGGCCTTGCTGCTTGCCGCCTGTGTGGCCATGAGCATACCTCCACCTTAAACCTGACCTGGCCTCTGTGTGGCGGGCGTAAACCTAGGGCAGGGGGCCCTGCTCTCTAACCTCACAGGGAGGAGAGCGCTGGGGGAAGACGCACTGAACGCAGCAGCACCTGCTCAGTATTGGCAACATGTCCCCGCTCAAATACCCCTTCTCACTGACAGGGAGAACCGTGTGGGTTGTCTCCAGCAGCACCAGTTCTTTGACTTTTGTGACCGTCATTCATTGTAAATGTTTGACAGCATGATGTGAAAATCGTGTGAATCCATTGCAAAGTGAAATTTCAAGGCTTGCGAGAGACCTCATATTTCCTGACATCCAAGAAACTGGTTTTGAAGATTTGCTGAAAACACTTTCAACCCGTTGATAAGTGTGTGTGTGTGTGTGTGTGTGTGTGTGCGTGCAAGTGTGTGTGATCCTCACAAAACGCTCACTGCATTTCACCGTTCTCTGCACTTTGCATGACTCTGTCCTCACTCCAGCCATGTGAGGTACCATGTGATCTCGGTCTCCATGGCAGCCAGGAGCAGAAGCGTGGACTCCACCCCAGCCCTGCCTCCGAGCTCAGTCATGGTCCAATGACAGGAGATCGGAAAGCAGCATGGGCCCAAAACAAAGAGAGGTTTCCCTGGTTAAAAAATCGATACAACCTGCCAACTGAGCAAAGTAGGTGGCAGTTAGGACCTTGGCCTCTGGGGTCAGACTGCTGGAGCCTCACTGCCTCTTCACTGAGTGACCTTGGACAGATGACTCAGCATGGCTGGTTTTAGCTTCCTTATCAAGTCCAGATAACTAATAGTACAGACCTGTATGGTTGTAGTGGGTGATCTGATTGAAGTGCCCGACCAATAGAATGGACTCCATCAAACCTTGATTTTCTCTATAACTAACATTTGGGAAAATGGTTCTCTGTGTGATCATGCTCCAAAAATGAAACATGAAGGATGTCTTGTGCTGTTCTCCATTTTTGAAACAGTGAGGCCAGAGGTCATGTAGTGGCCCCAGAAATGGAGGCGGGTTTGCAGAGCATTCAGGTGTGGAGTGCGACAGCGGGGCTGTGTGTTGGGGTGCAGGGTTTTAAAGTAGGAGTGAGGAGAGCAGTTAGAAAACACAGTGGGATTAGCCCTGGCTGGTGTGGCTCAGTGGTTGAGTGCTGACCTGTGAATCATAAGGGTCACAGGTTCAGTTCCCAGTCAGGGCACATGCCTGGGTTGTGGGCCAGGTCCCCAGTAGTGGGTGCGTGAGAGGCAACCACACATTGATGTTTCTCTCCTTCTTCTTTCTACCTCCCTTTCCCTCTGTTTAAAAATAAATAAATACAATCTTTTAAAAAATCAGACACACACAAAAAGAAAGAAAACACAGTGGGTTTAAACTGCCCCCTTTGCAGCAAATGGGAGGAAGGGACAGAGGTAAGCAGCTGCCCTAGGGCCTCGTGGGAACCTGGAGCATTTCCACGTGGTTATGGACAGAGGAGAGTCAGCCCAGTGAGAGAGAGACCCTGGGTGCAAGGAGGGGCAAGCCAGTGGACAGGAGGGGAGGGAGTGAGAAGCGGCTTATTTCAGCTGCTGTCACCTGCCGGGCCTGGGGCCGCTGGCCTGCTCGCCCTCCAGAAGTTGCGCTTGCGCACTCAGTGCTTTATTTCAGGAGGCTGGGGGCTGGGGAGCGAGCACATGGATAACGTTTCTGTAAAGTTTTCACGTTTTGCTCTATTTTGAGCTTTAGGAAAGCATTCCTGCCTCAAAATTTCTTCAGGAGTTAAAGTATCTATAAGCATTTTGCAGATGTAATGTTTGATAACAATTTTGGGGAATATGTCATCTATTTGAGAGATTCTTCAATAAAGTCGGTAGAAAACACTCTGCCTTCAGGTGAGGACCCACCTCTTAGAGGGACACAGTACGTCAGGTAAACCTGCAGGGACTTGGGGTCCTGCCTGTGCCATCTCAGGAAATGGTCCTGGCCCCTGGAAATCACTTTCGCGTAAAGAGAAACGCCCATAAAGAGCGCTTAGCTGTACCGTGTCTGTGGGCTTCTAAAAACATTCTCAACTTCCGGCACAGATGACCCACTAACAGTGAGGATACAGGTGGCGTAAGGAGGATAAAATGGTAAAACTCTAGTTCATTCTCATATATTCTTCCTACTGCATTGAAGACTGTGTTGAAAATACCAGGGAAAAAATGTGACTGGAAAAATGATAAAATACTTATAAAAATGTATCACTTTTTTTAAAGTTTTGCTGCTTGAGAAGATAGAGCACGATGACTTCTGCAGCAAAACGCTGAAGATCACAGACTTCGGCCTGGCGCGAGAGTGGCACAGGACCACGAAGATGAGCGCGGCCGGCACCTACGCCTGGATGGCCCCGGAGGTCATCAAGTCTTCCCTGTTTTCTAAGGGGAGCGACATCTGGAGGTGAGTGTGGGCTCTTTGCTTTGCAGCATCTGCGGAAATGGGCTGCTCTGATCGGCAGGGGCCCCAAAGTGCTCAGTGGTTCTGAGCATACAGGGTACTGTGGGCCTTGGGAAGAGGGTGTTAGAGTTTGGGGCATAGATTCACAGTGGAGCCGGTAACTTGAGGTTCTTATCGTCATGGCTTCCTTTTGATAGGAGAACCTTCTCATTAAATCTGAGGTTTCATTAAGATGGGTTATCATCGAAGTTCATAGTAATGCCAAGATTTTGTGAGTACAGTTAAATTTTCATTTTTAGCAAAATTTCGATTCCTCATGATTCCCAGACAAAATAGTAGCATGGGAGGATTTTGTGATAGATTGCATCTTCTAAAGATTAAAGCTCCCAGTTTGAGAACAGAGAGCTGGACCCAGATGGGACCCCGTTACCTGGGTTTTCCATCCAGCTCTGTGTCATCAGGGGTGATGCTGCTCAGTAGCAGAGCGACAGAGAAAAACCATTCTGTTGAGTGGTTACCATTCACCAGGGGCTTACTGGCTTTTATCTAATGCTCATGAAATCCTGTGCGCAAGTTTTTGGATTCTGAAAATACTCTAAAAGTTGATTGTGGTGTATTAAAATTCCAGTCCTGCCTTTTGTTTTTTTAATCGTTTTATTGAGATATGATTCACATGTCATACAATGCACCCATTTAAATGGCATAATCTGAGGGCTTTTAGTATTTAATACAACACAAACAAATTTTAGAACATTTTTATAATTTGTAAAGGAAACCCTGCACCTCTCAGCCACCGTCCCCAGCACTCCACCTCTCCCAGGCTACCGCTAATGTTCTCTTTGCATCTTTAGGTTTGCTTATTCTGGACATTTCATATAAATAGAATCATACAATATGTGGTCCTTTGGGACTGGCATTTGTCAATTAGCATAATGTCCTCAAGGTTCGTCCATGTCTATATGTGACAGAATTCCCTTCCATTTTAAGGGTGAATAATATTCTGTTGGATGGATAGACCACATATTGTCTATCTGTTCATCAGTTGGTGGGCATTTGGGCTGTTTCCACTTTTGGGCTATTCTGGATGATGCTGCACGAACACCCGTGAAAAGTGTTTGTGGGGGCATATGTTTTTGGTTCTCTTGGACGTGTACCTAGGCATTCATTGCTGGGCCACGTGGTAAATACATGTTTAATCATCTGAGGAGATGCCAGATCATCTGCCAGAGCAGCTGTTCTGTTCCCCATTCCACCAGTACAAGGGTTCCGGTTTCTCCACATCCTCGCCAACACTTGCTGTTATCTGACGTTTTGATTGTAGCCATCCTAGTCGCCACGAAGTGGCATCTCATTGCAGTTAAAATTCCAAGGTTTTTGTACATCAGAGAAAACTCGGGCTGAGAGAGGAAATGTCACTTGCTCAGCGTCCATGTCTGAGAAGTGGCAGAGGAACTGCTCTTTGAGTCCACCTCTTTCTGACTTCCCAAGTCACGTGACCAACGACACTCAGTCCCCCTCCAATCACTGGATGTGACAGAAGTTACTCTCCAATTCGTACATCAGGTCAGTGGCAGAGACCCTGCTAGTATAAGTTCCAAAAAAGTCCTTTAAATTGAAACCTCACCCTCTGCATTTAAAATATAATTTAACTGTTCTTTTGAGAAATTTGTCAACTGTCAGAGGTTCCAGAATGGCCTACGGCCGTTTTGAAAACTCAGATGCCTGGGCCTTCGTGACTAGATTCTCTGCTGGGGGAGACGGAGCGCACAGGTCTTCCTGAAACATTCAACGTTTTTCCCCTGGTTTATTTAATTACAATGATTTTCTGACCATGTGATGCCAAGATATGTAAATGAAATAGGTGATTCTTCTAAGAAACTATACTTCAAGACTCTAAAAACTAATAAAATACATCAAAATCAATTTTACATTTAAAATATTACTGGAGACTACAACCATGTCATTTCATGTGCTTCCTTTATAAACTATGTAATTAAAAGCTATGCAATTGCTGTATAATCTGTATAAATGCTTTATAGCAACCCCATTATTCTAAGCACAGGGGAGAATCAAGAGGTAAGAAAAAATTTCTAAAACCAGCCAAAATAGAGGTCTTCGAGTTTATACAGTTCTTGGAAAGGCTGTCTCTCAAAGTGTGTTTATTTCTAATTCTCAGTTTCAGAAGCTGGAATTATCGGATTTTAAGTAAAATCAGCTAATTAGAAGAGGGGAGAGGGAGGCTAAGCTGGGAACAGTAGAAATTGGCAGCTGGAAGCAAAGTAGACAGGAAGGAAAAGGTGTGAAATGCTATGAGAAGGACTGGAAAGTACTGACTTTGGAGCCGCAGAATTCGTTACGAGAGTAAATGCGCGTGCCGGAGCCCGGGGGTGTCGGATGGGAGGGCAGGTGGGCCACCCCGGCCTCCTTTCCTAATGTCCCTGTGAAAACGATTTCATTCAGGAAACGCCGCTGCCCTCTGCAGCGCTGCGGGCTGTGTGTTCGCTGGTGTGTTCACAAACATGCCTGCTGATCACCCGTCTTCCTCCTACCAGACGTTAGACTCCCAGGTAACTGAGACAGGTGTTCCCGTTGGGTTTGGATAGTGTCTCCTGTACCCCAGTTTCACAGAGTCGGTACCCAAGGTACTGAGAGGTCAAGAAATTTCCTCACGTTGCAAAACCAGCAAGTGGCTCGGGTCCCAGGCCTGAGATGCTGCTCTGGCCACCACAGTCCTTGACCTGCAGGCTACCAGAGCGCTCAGGCAGGGCTCTGTGCGTCCTGTCCCCTCCTGGTCACAGAGAATGGGAAATACGCACTGTACTTTAGATACACAGTTCCGTAGAAACAGTTCCAGTTTTCACTTTGGTTTTCCTGGGTAAGCCCTCTTCTCTCTGGAAACAGTGACCTGTCGTGAATTAGTCATTCTCTGAAACTTCCCAGAAACCAGCAAAGTTGGTGTTACCATTTGGTTCTGGGTTCCTATGTGCTCATGAGACTAGCAAAGACACTTCTGTGAATTTGACACTTTTCAGTTATCCCAAGATTGCTTTGGTCCCCTGTTCTGTGGTGATTTTGATTCATTTGTGAGTTAAATTTACTTGTTCTTGAAATTAAGAATTTGATTTTCAAGACACTAAGCAGATAACCTTTGAAAAATATCAGTTGCAACTTCATGGTTGATAGTTATAGCATGATATGATTTACTACTACATTGCATATTCCTTTTTCAAAAAAAATAAAAGAGCCAGCACAACAGAAACAAACTCATACAGAGAACAAACTGATAGTTCCCAGACGGGAGGGGGTGGGGGATGGGCAAAAAGGATGCAGGGATTATGAAGGACAAATGGCTGTTACAAAGTAGTCACAGAGGGATGCGAAGTGCAGCTGACGGACAGAGTAAGGTCAGGATGGCGTAACCACGTAGGGTGTCACATGGGCACTGGACCGATCTAGGTGATTGCTTTGTAAGTTACATGAGTGTCTCATCACCACGTTCTATGCCTGAAGCTAACATAATAGTGTAAAGTGTAATTAAAAAATAAGTTTAGTACCTAAATTGCAAAGAATAAAAAATAATTAAAAGTAAATAGGAAGAAGAGTGCTTTGAGAGTGTCAAACAGATATCACTACATTGGATGGATGAGTTAATTCAAGGTCAGCTTGAAGGGTCCTGTGAGTGGGGACAGAGCTGGCGGGTCGGGATACTCCCAGAGCTCAAACTCCCATCTGCTGCTTCTGGACCGCTGTCACTCAGTGGTGCCTGCTCCTCCGGCTCAGAGCAGGAGCTGGCCTTGGGGTCTGGGGACTCACACATCCCTGCTGGGGCCAGCAGAGCCCTGACTGGCGGGTATCCCCATGGCCCTGCGACTGGACACATTCTATGGTTTCTACATTTTTCTTTCTGAATGTTTTCCATATACAGTCTAGAGCAGTGATTTCTGACTTTTTTCATCTCATGGCACACATAAACTAAATTACTAAAATTCTGTGGCACATCAAAAAATATACTATATATTTTTTTATCTGACCAAAAAAATAGGTATAATTCTGATTCATTCGCCCTGGATGACTATCATTGTGTTGGCTGTTGTCATTTTTTTTTTTTCAGTTGTCAGTCTAAGGAAAAGGTCGGTGCCCCTGACTAAATCGTCAGGTAGCACAGGCTGTAAACATTCTCGCGGCATGTGGGTTGGACATCGCTGGTCCAGAGCCGTGTAGGCACACGCGGAGTCTTTTAGGAAATGTCATTGTATCCGGGATGGCCTGAGCCTTAGTCCAGAGCATCTGCAGCTCTGCAGAGTGGGTCTTCCCTGCAGGGGGCCTTTTCCATTGTCTCTGTGAGTGGTGGCCCCACATCTCCTAACAGCAGAAGATAAAAGATTAGGAAAGTAAATAGGATGTAGGGCTGACCTAGTGATGTTAATAGAAATAAAAAAGAAAGTAACTAGGACTTACAGGCCTGTGGGTTTCCATTTAAAGTCAAGTGCATAGTCTGGAGTGGCTGATTTTTGTGTGTGCGTATTAACAAAAGATAATTTGAGTGTACTTTGTGTTTTGAAGACGATAAAGGGGAACTAAGGTACTGACCAGCCTTGTAGGAGAGAGTAAATATATGTGATATGCAAACTTATTTCCAGGCTCCTCTGTGTTGCCTTAGAGTCTGTGGCATGGATGTGGAGTAAAATTCGGTCCTTCAGCTTCATTTGAAAAATTGGCCATGGCTTGGGTGGCTCAGTAGATTGAGTGCTGGCTGGTGAACTAAAAGTTTACTCGTTCAATTCCCAGTCAAGGCACATGCCTGGGTTGCCAGCCAGGTCCCCAGTTGAGGGCGTGTGGGAGGCAACCGATCGATGTATCTCTCGCACATTAATGTTTCTCTCTATCCCTTCCCCATTCTCTAAAAAAATTAAATAAATAAAAATTTTAAAACTTTGGTTTAGAAGTCCTTCCACTGCATCCTCTCTCGTATTTGTAATTGATGACCTGGAACGCTGGGCAACCTGGGTCACACCTGCCAACGCTCCCAGAGCTTGGCAGCAACAGCTACAGCCCTTCTCGGCTTTTCCCTCCCATCGCCCCGCACCTTCCTCCCTACAAAGGAGAGACGCGATGTGCTACCAGCAGGTCCGGAGGGGGGGCCCACCTGATTTCTGGGGTCCGTTACTGTTCCGCTGCCTGGTAAACACATTCTCAACATAGCTCCTAAAATAGGAAGTGAGAGGCAGAAAGGTAAATAATTTTGACAAACTACTTAAAAATCCTTCAATCTGAGTCCCGCGGTGGGTAGCATGAGATGGATGTGGGGCGAGCATCTTCTCGCCCTGTCAGTCCTCACGAGGTTTTATCTACGCGTGGGAAAAATGAGACAGAAGGAGAAACATCAGAACAACCGCATTACTCTCCAAGAGCAGCCTGGCTCTGGCCCCTGCTTCATGCAGTGTGACCGCACCTGGGCTTTCCTGTTTGTTACGCAGTTTTCATTCCTGTAGTGCATGCACAGCTGATTTCTGGGAATGACCATGTTTGAGACCTTGACCTCTCCCCTCTGGAGGAGGGCTGCTTTCTTGGAAGAGAAGGTTCTTACTAGCAGCTGGAGGAAGGGAGAGATACGTTGTCCGACCCGCTGTGACAGAGGGGAAAGCCTGGTCACCCACCTGACTCACTTTATGACAACTTCACCTTCCAGCTACGGAGTGCTGCTGTGGGAGCTGCTCACGGGGGAGGTCCCCTATCGGGGCATCGACGGTCTCGCTGTGGCTTACGGGGTGGCCGTCAACAAGCTCACCCTGCCCATTCCCTCCACCTGCCCGGAGCCCTTCGCCAAGCTCATGAAAGGTACCTGGGTGCCCTGCCTCTGCATGCCTGTGGGCGGCGGGTGGAGTGGGGGGGGCCGCTCATGAGAATGTCCATATTTTTTCAACCACAGAAGAAACTTCTGTGGTTCTGATTTTCAAGTGCTTTTAAGTACCTGCACTGTTTTAGAGTTAGAAACCTTGTCTTTGATCTCAGATGTCAGGGAAAATTTTGACGAAGTAAGGAGTTTAAAAACAGTCCGGTTTTTATCAGTGACTCATTTATGCGCAAAATTAACCGGAATTGTAATGAAGTTTTCACCGAGTAGAATTCAAAGACCATATTGAGTGGGCTCCAGATCTGCTATTTCAAGTCCTACCGAAGGATCAAAAATGTTTTACAACCTTGCTTGGCATGGTTTGCTCTGACCTTATGTGTTTGGTCCTCATCTCTCAAACATTAACTCTTTTTGTAAGCAGCAAGTTACCTGACTTAGTTCTCAGGCTCTGGCTTAGAACCTCTCTGGCGATTATAACTCTGTAGGGACTCTGCTGGCACTGGGCTGGGTTGTAGATGCCCACCGCAGTGAGCCACCCGGCCAGGGCAGCTTCGGCCCCACCATTCATTCAGAGCTCGTGGCAGGCACGTGTCCCCATAGAATGTCATACGCTATAGACGACAAGAGCTTATCTTTAAAAGAAAAAAAAATCACATTTATTTAATAACAAAATGTCTAATTCTTTAAGAGAAGGTTTAAGAACTTACTACAATAACATTTTCAAGAAACAAACAAAAAAATTAAACAAGTTCTTTGTGGTACAGGATATCATCATTTTATTTATGTAACGCAACAGGCAGGTTTTGTGCTGGAAACAGATGGGGGGAATCTAAACTGAACAATAAATGCAGGAAACGGGTGTTCATAAATTTCTGGTTAACTGAGGCTTACTATTGTTCAGGACTCGGTAGGGGGGTCCCAAACATCAGAAGTATCCTTTTCTACCTCAGCAAAGATTTTTTTTCCTCTTTACAAGTCAGAATCTCACTATTCATTTATCAACTATATAAACAGTATCTGGTTGAATTATTAAACTTAACTACCAGTGTCACCGTCAGATGCTGACTTTGTTACATTTTCTTACACATGTTCCCCAGTGAATGTAGGGCCTGTGATCGGGAAGGCGCTGCAATGTGCTTCCATGAAGATTGGGATATTTTATTCATGAATAATTCAGCAAGTATCGTTTGAAAGCCTGCCACATTTCCAGGTCTAGACAGGGCAAGACGGCACGAGGCCTGCCCCAGAGAACTCACCGTTGAAAATACAGCAAACCCAGGCCCTGGACCGGTAGCTCAGTTGGTTAGAACATCGTCCCAATATGCTAAGGTTGTGGGTTCGATCCCCCCCCACCCCTGGGTCAGAGCACATACAAGAATCAATCACTGAATGCAAAAATATGTAGAAGAACAAATTGATGTTTCTCTCTCTCAAAAAAGTCAATAAATTAAAAAACACTGAAAATACAGCAAATCAAGCACTGGTTCTGAATCACTACGAGCCTTCTTTTCAGATTTAATGATTTGAATAGACGTTGATTTCTTCTGTCAGGACAAATAAAATCATCCCTCCTGCACACCGTCCTTTAGATGCTCACACAGGGAGTTTTGAAATCTGTGTGCTGACAAGGCCTATACTTTGCTCTGTCTTCTGCTCCTGTGACAGTGTCAAGTGTCCCCTCCGGCTCTCCCAGCACAGCCGCCGCATTCTGCCTCCCCACCTGGCTCTTTCTGTGACGCTCTGCGGCAGCTTTCTGTCCCCTTCACTGCCGTCATTTCTCTCCTCCTCGCTGAAGCCTGGGCTTCCCCATCTTCCCTTGCTTGGCTCCTACACACTTGACTCATCTTAGCACTTCCTTAAACGTTGGGCCCGCAGCGAGCACAGTTCATCAGCACTTCCCGTGAGCGTTTTCTGGAGCTTGGTCGTGAATTTCAGATCTATTTTACAATCGTCTCTTCCTGAGTGCATTTGGAAATACTATCCTGAGAAAGACAATGGGAGAATTCCTTCAAGTCAGCATTAAAAGAGGCTGATAAAGGAATGCGGAACTCAGCACAGGACGCTCTACTTCATTTTCAGTTCTTACTGTTCCGAGTATTGGATTCTGCAAGATCGGAGTTAAAACTCTTTGGTGTGGGATATCAATTTTACACATAAGGGCTAGGTCGAAAAATTCAGTTTTGGGCTTTCTGATATTATGTTAAAATTTGTATGAACCCATGAAGCTTGAAACTTAAAAAATCCCCCCAAAATCAAAAGTTAAGGCAGTTAAGTATTCCTTGATATGTTTATGTCCTTTATCCTAAAGGGCATATAATTAAGAATTCAACTATTTTTGAGTCTGCAGGTCAGATCCTATCAAGCAACCTGCCCTGTTTGATCCATAATCCTTTCAAAATTTTAAGTTAGCTGTGGCCAGTGTGGCTTGATTGGAGTATCAGGCCATACACCGAAAGGTTGCAGGTTCGATTCCCAGTCAGGACACATGCCTGTATTGTGAGTTCTGTTCCTGGTTGGGGCATGTATGGAAGGCAACCAATCAATGTTTTTCTCTCACATCGATGTTTCTTTCTCTGTCTCTCTGGAATCAATAAATATATCCTTGGGTGAGGATTAAAATAAATAAATAAATAAATAAAATTTTAACTTAAAGACAAATAGAAAGATTCAATAAATTGAATCTTCCCAATGTTCTCAGAAGGAATGATCAGAAGCACCCTCCAGTAGTAAACTGCAGCTGGATAACCTATTTATCCAGAGGAACCAGCCGTGTGCTCCTCACGGCGGCAGTGAAATGCTAGGGTCTCTGTGAAGAGGGAACTCGCGCTACTTACACATTCTCTCTTCACATGAGGAGTGAAAGGAACAAGGGACCGATCGTCACCCCTGGTTACTGCATCAGCTGTCAGTGTTTTCATAGCATTTTAAATGCCTCCTTTAGGTTTCTCAACAACAATACCAAATTTACTTTGAAAGGTAATCCTATCCAAATAGAGGACATTAACAACTTCCAACACGATTTCTAGGAATAACTGGCCATTCTGAACCATGCTTTAGGGAAACCTTTCCAGCAGTCTGTGCAGGATGCGTTCCTGTGCCGTCATTGGTACCCACTGCACTGGTGGCTGCAGGAGCTTCACAGTCTCCCGTGGCAGACTCCAAGACTGCAGGGAAAGGTGTCCTTCCAGGAAGGCTGCGTACTGTGCGCGGCAGCTGCAGGTCAGAGGTCAGCGTGATCTTAAACGAAACAGTGGACGGGGTGGAGCTGGCCTCAGGAGCCGTAGCCAACAGTGACTGTTGTGCCTGCCACTGGCAGGGACCCTGTGTGAAACAAAATTCCCAAATCACCATCAATAGCATTTTTAACATCGCCAGCAGATCTGTCAACGTGGGCTGATAATGTGAACTCTGCCGAGAAACGGCATTAATGAGATACTGTTTATTTTAGAATGTGAGCTCGGCTGGAAAGTGCTATTAATGAGATTCTTGCTTATTTTAGAATGCTGGCAGCAAGACCCTCATATTCGTCCATCATTCGCCTTAATTCTTGAACAGCTGACCGCTATCGAAGGGGCGGTCATGACCGAAATGCCTCAGGAATCTTTTCATTCCATGCAAGACGACTGGAAGCTGGAAATCCAACAAATGTTTGACGAGCTGAGAACAAAGGAAAAGGTGAGTGATGTATAGTGATTCGCCTAATAGACTCATATTTATGGACGTTTTGGAAAATATGAGTCAAGAACCACCATTAGCATTACTGTACTCTAAAATGTTTCCAGGCATCGGTATTTATTGATTCTTGTTTTCCAGCTAAAACAAAACTACTGGACTTGAAATGTGGAATTAGAAAATTAAAAAAAAACAAACAATCTTGCATTTCCCCATCATCTTCTTTTTTAGCTGGCGTATTTTCAGTTAAATCCTAGACTCACATCATTTTACCCTTAAAAGCTTCCATTTGCATCTCTAACTAGTAAGAATTTTCCAAATAACTTTCTTGCCATTATTACCTTCAAAAGTAACAGTAATTCCTTGATACCATGGATGCTGCACATGTAACTGTCTCAGTCTGCCTCACAGGCCCTTGCCGAGTTGGTGGGCACAAATCAGAATTTAAACAAGGCCTGTGTGTTGTTTCTAGTGATATCCTTTAAAAGGCTCTTTTAGGTTAATCTCTCCTCTTTTTATCTCCAAGACATTGCTTTTTTGGAGAAACTTGGAAAATGTGTAATTTTTAAAACTTTTTCATATGAGTTAAGCTTTGATTGGTTTCTATGTTTCAAGAAGAAAAAAAATATGTTTAACATGTTGAAGCTGCATTTATATTCCCACAACATGAAATACGAGAAGTACAAACACACCGAATTGGAAGGCAGACTTGTTGGGAAGGGAGTTCAGTTGGCACGGTCCCCTTTGACTGATGACAAATGACTGTTCATGGTCACTGAAGAACCCCAAGGTCATGGCCTGGTCTGTGCTTTGGAAGCAGTACTCGTTTTTTTAAAGACATCGCTGTAATAGTAGTGCGTTTTGATGAATCAAGGGTTTATTCTGTTGGTCTGAAGTGTAAACTGTTCAAAGGGTTGACTTCTCCTCTGGTGGGTGTAATAAATGGGCTAAAGTACAGTACAACATTGCAAGTTTCTGATAAGCATTATAAAGCCATATAATTGTCCAGGAAGGAATTTATATACCTCACACAATTGTGATTCTAATAGCAGAGTTCTTGTTAGGCAATAATATTGCGCTAAATAAAGAGTCTGTTTGCTTATTCCAATTTATGACCTTGAAACATGGGTTGATGGTATAGCTGAGCGCCATTCTCCTGTGGCAAAGTGACCTTGCAGTGTGGCTCTGAATTCCATCTCTAGACTTTCACATTGACTTTGATCCTAAAGGTCGATAGCCAACCTTAGTGCAAAGGAACGGGCAAAGGAGGGAATAAGAAGTTGTGGTCTGAAGATACGTATGTAGTCATTTCTTGAGCCAGTACTTACATGTATATATGACCATGTATGTGTAGATAGTATGTATAATACTGTGCATGACATCAAGACATCCTGTGCCTAAATTCCATCCTTCAGTAGCTTACTTTTGTTATCTTGCTGAATGGGAAGTTAGTAAGTGTTTGTCAGAGTTAGTCCTCCAAGTGCAAATTGTTTTCTAAAACAAAAATGAGTTTTAAAAACGTGTCTACGGGGAAACCGTTCTGCATTTCAGTGTTGTAATTTTTTCCCCAGCAACAGATTGTGAATGTCCACTGTGTCCTGGGAACAGCCAGAGTCCTGGGACACGAAGACGGGTGTGGCTGGCCGCCTGTGCCCTGGAAGGGGGTCCTCTGCACACCAGGCTGGGCACTGGGGCCTTGTTCACAAGTTTTTAAGAGCGGTTTCATGGGCTGTTTTGTCAACACTTTTAAGCCAAATATTGAACTCAACTTCCCCGCCCCTTCCCTCATTCTACTGCCTTTGTTCATGGGATTACTGTTCTCTTAGGTACTCAGTCTCAAAGGTGTCTGAGGGTGTTTCTGGTGGTCTCCTGTGTGACAAAGACCATGCTAGTCCCTCGCTCGCCTAACCCCGTGTCCTCATGTCACCTGATCACCGCAGCAGCATCCTACCTGGTGCTCTGCATCCAGTCCTGCTCCCCTCCTTAACCCTCCCCGCCGCTGGTGACCCCTCCTCACGCACATTGGAGCACCCTTGCTTCGTGGCCAACTCCGTTTCCTTATTGACTTCCCTCGCCCTTCCATAGTTAGCCTCACCTTGTCCCCAGCTGTTCTGAATTCCTCCCAGGTCCTCTGACGCCACGTCCCTGACCTCTGGCCTTTCTATACGTCTGTCCTCTGTCGAGAGCGCTGTCCCCTCCCCAGCTCTCATCCCGCCTCACAGTCGCTGGCTCCAGCATCCTCAGGCCCCTCTCCTTGCTGCACCTGATAAAATCTTGTCACAGGAGCCTGCTCCTCCCTTATAATGGCTGGGCTGAGTCATCATCATTATTATTATTTGCTTGTTTAGTTCTTGGTCTGCCTTTTCCGCTAAATAATAAGTTCATGAGCTAATATTAACTCATTCTTGGTCATCTGCATCCATAGCATTGACCAGAGTACAAAGTGTGTAATACTTGGTACATGGTAGGCGTTAAATAGATACATTAAATAAACCTGAGTAAACTTTCTTTATTAATATGCCTTCAATGTACAACTAAAGCCTATACAAGCTATTTAAAAATTGTATTGCGAGCTCCCAGCAGTCATGATTACTATTATTACTATTTTAAGTGAAAAATGAATTTAAAGTGTGTAAATGTTATGAATCCCATTATGAATCTTAGGCTGCAGCAGAGGCCTGTAGCTCAGCTACTTAACCTTTAACCTCTGGGTGTGTATTCTTGAGAAACTCCCACACATGCACAAGGAAGTTAAGGCTAATCACTTAAGTATTGTTTGTATCAGTGGAAAATGGGAAGCGACCCAACATCCAGTGAGAGGGGAGCAGGTACCTAAACTGCCGTGTTCACACAGGGGCAGCCCCCACAGCAGGTCCAGCGCGTGAACTCCGGCTGCCTGCGTCTACACGGATGAGTCTCAGACATGACATTGGGCGGGAAAGCGAGAGGCAGAGGAATGTTTACATTAGGTACCGTTGTCGTCGTGAATCCATAAAACCATATACAACAAAACTATTCAGATGTACAAAATGTCCAATAGCAGGGGCCGGGGAAGACCGGAAGGTGACTGCAGAACAGCTGATCTGGGGAGAGGCTGCTAGAGCCTAGCGGGCGGGCGGGGGGACGGAGCAGACCTGCAACACACACTTAGCAGCTGTTAATATTGACAGCGAGTGAGTGGGTGTTGGCTATTCTAGTTATATGCATGTTTTAAATGTTTCATAAATTAAAAAGATTAAAATAAAGATTAGAGAAAAATATGTAAGCGGCAAATTCTTCTTTTTTCCCTAAAGTCATTTTTCTCAAGAAGTAGACTTAGAAGTAATTCACTCTCTTCCTTAGATTTTTCAGGATTTTGTAGGTTTAAAAATACAAAACACACAAACACCACTTTAGACCCTGACAGTACCAATACATGACGCTCCTGTCATAAGAAATGATAATCCTGTTCGACGGTTCAGGTCCTGGCCACGGTCTTGTGTCTGATGGACAGCCTCCCAGGGCTGGTGGCTGCAAGGCAGGAGGGGACCTGGACGTCTGGGCAAAAAACAGAAATGAACTCAGAACGGGTGGGGCTTGCAGGAACCGTGTTTCGTGTTGTTTCAGATTCGGAGGTAGGATCTCTTGGGCTCTGGGCATTAAAACTTGGTCCTCAAACCTAGAACATTATGTTCTAGCCTGCGGCCCCTTTCCCTCCAGGAATTCACGTGGGCTGTGGGGTATCTGTATGGGATTCCAAAACCCACAGGAGCCCCTCCCCTGTTTTCGTGTGAAATCTTGGGCAGAATGCCAGGATCTAGAGCCGTCGGTGTCGTGGGTGAGCCCCAGGACTGGAGCCAGGCAGCCTGTTGGCACTGGGCTCTGCCGCTGCTGACCCAAGGCTGTTCTCTGGCCTCCTAACTCTTAAATGTCCCAGGAGCCCTCTCTCGGGCAAAGCTGCCGGTTTCCAGCATTAAGTGTCAGCCTTAGAACAAAGAAAGTGGTGGCTGTGAGGGAGGTGGGTCAGGTCCCCCAGCCGCACAGCCCCTCCCCCCCAGGCCCAGGTTTTAGCAATCGAGTAATACAGGAAAATGACCGACCGATTAACTTCTTCAGTCCTGCAGTTCTTTGAAGAGTTATTATCAGTGATATAATGTGTTTCTTGAAAACTTGAATACAATTTGTTGACTTAAAATGATCCAGAAAAGACCCTAATGAATGTATTTTTTACACTTCCCCAAATTGTTGTCAGGAATTCTAAAATTAGATGTTTGGCAGCAAAAATAAAAGCGATTTTGGGCTATTGGGAGAGGACTTTGAGGAAAAATAAAACTTGAAATCACAGATTTTAAAATTTGGAAATAATGTTAATAATGGTTATTTTAAACTATTTTATTTGATGATTTTTAATTAATGACAGTCACATTGGTGGAGGTATAGCTAGTGAGTTCATGCTTATTTCGTGGGTTTGGTAGAAGCATGCTTCCCCAAGTGGATTCTGCTCTTTCTCCATTTTGAGGTTTTATAATAATTCCTTTGTTATTCTTTGAGTCTGTTTAGCTGTCCTATACATATTCCAGTGTCTGTGCTTTTTCTACTGTGACTTACGCAGGGCTCCTTGAAATACAGCATTTATGGTGTATTTCCTGTGAGCCCTCGGTTTACAGTGAAAGCCTATACAATCCCCCTGTCCCCACCGCCCTCAGAGGTTTCTAACCTCGGCTCCTTGCTGCATGCAGCGTGCTCTATCTCTCTCTGGCTCACTGATTGCTCCAGGGAGGAGGCGTCAGACTCGGAGTTAATGGTCAGTAACTTGGCCAGCCAGGCTGTGTTATTCAGTAAACTGTAGCCTCCGTAGACACTGGTTCCTCCCTGAATTCCTGGCTTCTTATCTCTTGAGTGTCTGCCTTTGTGCGCTGGGCGAACCGTGTCTTTGAACCACTATATGAAGGCATGTCACCGTTAATGATTAACATCTTCACCAGAAGTCTGGATTTGCCATTAGAATGGACTGTGCCAGGCAATTAAACAAATGCTACTACTTAGTAATCTCAGCCACCAAGAGAATTTTCTGGGTGCTTCATAATTTCAAAGTATTCAAAGGGGTTCTAATACCCCATATGGTTTTTTTTTCTTTTACTTGTGAATGTTTTAAAATCCATTCTGAAGAAAGAGTACGTTGGCTGTTTTCTTTCTGACCTTATTTTTTTCTCTTAGGACGTCTCAGGCAAGGGATTTTTCTGCTTTTATTCATCAAGTTGTTGCGAGGGGATTCACATTGTAGCTCGGGACTGGGAATTAAAAATGGTATCTCATTCAGTTACTGTAGCAGGAGCAAACAAAACCCATGATTGAATGTGCTGTCCTTATCTCTTCCTCATGCCATTTCATTTCACAATAGCTAATTGGATTGATATCAGCACCACTGAAAAGTAATATCTTAACAAAAGGGCATACAGTAATGAGTTAGAAATTGGAAGTGACTGGAAATTATCCTTTGTCCCCAGATACACTGCAGTAAAATCTCCAGTTTGGACAAACTGGTGGGAGAATGCCACCAATTAAATAATGCATTCCGTAATATTTTTTTAGAATATGTAATATTTCCTTTTTTTTTTTTCTTTTTCAAGCAGTATATGGTAGTTTATATCTGGCACAATCTTAGGAAGAAATGCCGACCTGCTCTGTAAATAAGAGTCAGCTACTGCATATTAGCAGGAGTGACTTGAATATCAGTTGTTCTCAAGTAAGTCATTGCTCCTGCAATTTTGGTTATGAAGTCTGTTTAGAAAAATAAAGTTAAAGACTGTTCCAAAGGCGAATCACAGTCTACGTTGGTAGGATTACCGTAAGTTCAGAATTCGTGTGATCTGAATAAATAATTTTTTGTTTTGTTTTTAGAGCTCCTCCTTCTCTCTTTTTTATCCTCACTCAAGGATATGTTTATTGATTTTTAGGGAGAGAGGAAGGGGGAGAGAAAGAGAAACATTGAACGGTTGCCTCCTTTACACACCCTGACGGGGAAACCGGCAACCTAGGGTATGTGCCCTCGCTGGGGATCGAACCCGCAACCTTTTTGTGTATGGTGCAACGCTCCAACCAAGGGAGCCACCGGGCCAGGGCATCTTCTCCCTCTTCTTGATAGTATTGTATTTCTTTGTGGAAGGATAGACTTCTACGATAACTGTACTGACAACCTCCACTTACTCTTTGAGTCCATCTGTCAAAGGTCGAGGGCTTAGTGGACTCAAGTGGCATTTAGCCCCGGGTTCAGCTGTGGTTTCTTCCCTGAGCCGCATCTTACAGTTTCTTCATGCACCTGTTTTGTTGTTGTTTGCGGGGCGGTTGTGATTGTATAAAGCGTGATGTGTTTGCACAGTGCTCAGAGCTCACAGCCCCAGCTCCGCCTGAGAAGGCGTAGTTTCTAACAGGGCACTTGGCGTTAGGCAATTCCAAGGTTAAGTGTGTTGGGGGCAGTGTCGGGCCTCGTTTGTGGACGCCTGGATTCCCGTGAGGTGCGGGGTCAGTAGCAGGGAACTGGAAGGGAACGTCCTGCAGGAGGGACAGCCATGTTTGTCTCTGGGACAGGACAGCACGCTTGGCAGAAATGAAATAAGGAGGGGACGCAGTTCAAACACGTCCAGTTCTCAGTTTCACTATTGAGTAAATTTTTAAAATAGGAATACAAGTGCATGCATTCCTCAGTCCCTAGATTTTCTGTTTCTCAGAAGTTCGATAATTCTAAAACAAAAACAAGAGGAAGTTAGACTTTAATCAGAAAGTACCGCGACAAAGGGACTTATGTGAGCTTGTCCGTAACACCTGCGGATGAAGTGGGACTTGCCACCCATCCGTGGCATCCCGAACAGTTCTTTGTAACTGGGGATAGTTCTCATTGGCCTGTTTCAGAGCTGTCTCGTGTGCACGTCCGACGGGCCTTCCACTGACTCCTAACACCTTCGCTTTGCTCTTTCCCGCAGTCTCTCCACCCAGATGCTTTCATCTCTAAGCAGATTCTTGAACGTTCTAAGAAGTCTCTAAGTAAAGGAACCTGACCTGCAGTCTTTTGTAACTGGACTAATCATCCTCTAATCAGCCAGGCTTTAACTTTGGGTTTATTTTAAACTGGATCACACACATCTATCTGCACTTTGTTGCTATATGTTCATGTCCATTTTATGTGTCAGCTGATTATACAGGCAAGAGAGAGAAATGTTAAAATTGAGTTTAAAAAATAGCGATGCCTTTTAGAATCATAGAATTAAAAGCTCAAGGAGGGGCCTGTACACAGGCGTTGGCTTGGTCTAAGCTGGGGCTGTGCCGACTGGTCTCTGTCCGGACTGCCTGGGCCGCAGCCGGCAGCTGGCAGCCAGCGCTGTCCTGTGCAGCCTGCTGGGTAGTGATGCTGATGTCCCTCTCGTCCCAGGAGCTGCGGTCCCGCGAGGAGGAGCTGAGCCGAGCCGCCTTGCAGCAGAAGTCGCAGGAGGAGCTGCTGAAGCGGCGGGAGCAGCAGCTGGCAGAGCGCGAGATTGACGTGCTAGAGCGCGAGCTCAACATCCTCCTATTCCAGATGAACCAGGAGAAGCCCAAGGTCAAGAAGAGGAAGGGAAAGTTCAAGAGAAGTCGCTTAAAGCTCAAAGATGGACATCGGATCAGTTTACCCTCAGGTATGACTTTGTCTTTGTGTCTCCCAAGGCGCGTTTATATGTCACCCCGTCAACAGCCACTTTGTGTGGTCAGCACTGGGGAGAGGCAGGGAAGGAGATTCTCAAACAATTGAACACCTTCAGTTGCTTCCTTCAGTTCATGGCCACCGCGTGATGAACGGATGGGTTTCCATGTATGAAACAGCATCGGGTGAGCGTCGCGGTGTGCCGCAGGCTGAGCATTCGCCTCTCAGAGGACTTTCTAGTGTGGATTAGTTGATCTTCGCCTTTGAAATCAGTCGAGGTCCTTTGTACTGGTTGCGCTGAACAAGCACCGCGAAGCCTGTGAAAGTCCAGAACCACGACTGCTTTTTCACGTTTAGGTTTCTGTTTCCGCTGCATCAGTCTGTAGTGTCCCCTGGTAACTGAGCGCCCTCGGGACACGGAAGATGCTGTTAGCACCTTCAGCAAAATCTACCAAGCCCTTTCAGTACTTTCCTCTGAGGGTTTAAAATCCTGTGGGTATAAAAATGAACCAGGTCATCTAGGGAAGAATTTAAAAATATTTTTAAATCATTGTGATGATCACCTAAAGGGATTAAGTGCATTAGGAGAAGCTAAACAGAATAGAAAATAGTGGACACGTATTTATGAAATTACTTCTTTAATATCATGTTTTATACTTGATTTAAGGAAGAACCAAATGCCCTCCATATTTTGTGATTTTTTTTTTCCAATAGGGAAGAGCGGGGACACAACAAGGCTGGTGGCACTTTAGAGAATGTGTACCAATTATCTACATATCTGTATCAATGTGTCTCTGTTTCTCTGTGTGCGTTTGTATATTGGTGTGTTTTATGGATTCTAGTGTTCTCCTAAGGCATTTGTTAATGTCACACAAATTATATGTAAATAATAACAACAGTTTGGTTTTAGAGAAAGTATGTATAAGTTGTCCTGTAAAAATACTCATTACAAAAGACTGGCAGCCTTGCAGCACAGGGAGGGTTTTGTAGGTTATTTCAGAAATCCCCAAGTGGCCGGCTGATCGCCGGTGTGGGTTGTCACGAGTGCACACCATTCGTCGTTGAGTCTTTGGTTGGATGAGGTGAGGACAGGCTAGGGGTCCTCTCTGGGACAAAGACAGAGGTCGTTTTCCAGGTTCTCTTCCGATGTTGGCTTTCAACTTGAAGGACCCCTGACTGGACTGTCTTACATGTCAGACATAATGTAAAACAGTCTAGTTTATTTATGATGAGACTTCTCCTTTCAGGGTTAGATGATAGGAAAACTCAGAGAGGCACCCGATGTGAGTTTTCTTCTCCAGTTCTTAGCTATAGCAGCTTTCTCCTGTCTGTTGTGACTCTGTTATCATCATTCACAGTCATTGATTCACTTGGCAAATTTGGTGGGAGGCGGGGCTTAGTGTCTCTTCTCCCACCATTTGTTCCCCATGATCTGTCACTCAAGTGCTGCGGCCCAGTTCTGAATTCCAGTTCTGTGCCTGCTGAGATCATGCCTGCCTTCTGCTCTGGGCTGGAGGCTCCTCCTATTAAAAAGAAGAAGAAAAAAAACTCACGCAGAATTTGCTTCCATGATGTTATGACAAATCACAGGTTGAACACTTATAAAGCACTGCAGTCGGAAATACGCTGTTTCAGATCTGTGGGTGAGACTATTTCTTTTACCCTCCCCCCGCCCAGTCTGTCCTCATGTCCTGAGGACCTGTGTTCCCTCTTTCCCTCTGTCACTGCTCTGCCTGCTCCCGTCTTTCGTAATTTCTCACTTGGTAGATAGAAGGAGCCCCCCATCTGGTACTTCATTTCTTTTGGCTTTGTCTTCCAGACCCCCTCCACCCTGCCACGTAATTCTCAGCAATTACCTATGAGCACCAGTTTGAACCTATGGCAAACCTTGTGCGATTTTCTCATCCAGCCAACACTTGGGGATCTGCCACGAACCAAGTACTAGGGATTGCAATGAGATAAACGTGATCTCTGCCCTCATGCTACTTAAAGTCTTAAACAGGGAAGATATCTGTTCAGCCAAGATTGATGGCTCCATTTATGTGGGACGCTCTGGGCCATCGTGGACTGGGACCGGGGCGCAGCTGTGCCGGAGACCGGGCGGCCTCTGCCCAAGTGGAGCCGACATTGTACTGGGGGAGGGGTGAACCTTAAGCTAATAATTAAACAAATACTTATTTTCTTGCTATAATTATTAACTACAGGAAGAGGCACATGTCCATGATTAGCAGAGAGATGTGACCTGGTGGAAGATCTGAGCGGGCCCCCTGCTTTAGAAGTAAATGATGGATGCCGGGGTGTCCAACCTTTTGGCGTCTCCAGGCCACACTGGAAGAAGGAAAGTTGTCTTGGGCCACACATTAAACACACAAACACTAACGAAAACTGATGAGCAACACAAAGGTTTTAAGTAAATGTACGATTTTGTGTTGGGCCGCACTGATAGCCGTCCTGGGCGGCTTGCAGGCTGTGGGTTGGACACCCATGGGAGAACAAGAAGAATCAGACACAGAGTTATGGAGCGTTTATTAGGTCCTGAGCCCTGTGCTGAGGACCGTATTTTACCATGTATATGCGCCCTTTTTTGCCCAGTCTCTGAGGGAAAAATAAGGCTGCACATTATACATGGGTATAATGATTACCTACTATCAGCATAGTTACTAATGGGTATAAAAATCCTATGCATAAAACGTACAAAAATGTGGGTGCCCGTTATACATGGCAAAATAAGTACTTTCTAGACTTACCTGTATTTAATTTTTCCTAGCTGTCCTATGAAGGAGGAATAATGGTTTTTTTCCCACTTTTGTAAATGAATGCACCGAGACAATGAGGCTCATTTGCTTTCCCAAAATCCATGTGACTAGGAAGTGGTGAACTGGGGTTTAAATCCAAGTTTGCCAACTCCAGGATCTAGAATGTGAATTTCTCAACTATAACTATGAGAAAGAAGACTGTATGGCACAGAATTTACAAGATCCCTTGTGTCTGTTTGGATAGGGAGGGTCAGGGCGAAGACGGTGTCAAGAAAACTTTTCAGATTTTCAACGTGGATAACCGGGTAGCTGTCTTGCCTACCGAACTCCACTTCCTTATTCCAAATACCAGGTGGTTCTTTAAAGTATAATTTTCAAGAAGGTAAACAGTAGTTCTCCTGCAAATGTGAAATGAACATGTGTCAAAGATCTCATTCAGCTCACTAATTAAGGAGGGAACCAGATGAAGCTGGTTCTCAGAAGAGTTAGAGGAGCTAAGTACTTAAGGACCATTTAATAAAGAAAGGTTAGGATAGATTGCCGGGTTAGATACACGCCTGATTAATGCCCGATGTGGCAATAAACCATAACCTTTGGGGTTGCCTTTATTTGCCAGACAGAAATTATTTGCATCATCACCAGACAAAATCTAAAAGTTAACCTCTGCCCCTGCTGAGTTGTAAAAATAATCCCCGTCGATCGAAAATCCATCAAAGGTGAAAGCAGTAAAAGAACACCCTGTGCTTTCTTTTAGCTGTGTCTGAGTTTTCAGGATTTTTTTTTTTTTTTGACAGTTTACTAGGTTTCTGTCTTCTCTTCCCTCTGGTAACATTACCAGAGGGAACGCCCCTGATTCTTTGCGTCCTTCTCATATATGCCCCCAGTTCTTTGCGTCTCTCTGTTGTCACCCCTCTTACAGCCAGGTGAGAGAAACTACCATTTCTAGAATGTGCGGCCACAAAATGCTTTCAACTGCAGGAGGGGGAAAAGTTTTTCTTCACCCTCTTGGGGTCCCTGGCTGGGTCTGACACTTAAACTAACAAAGACATCAGTGGGGAAAAGCAGAAAAATCTATTTAAAAAAAAAGAAAGAGCCTGGCTGGTGTGGCTCAGTGGATTGAGCGCCGGCTGGGAACCAAAAGGTCCCAGTTCGATTCCCAGTCGGGGCACATGCCTGGGTTGCAGGCCAGGTCCTCGGTGAGGGCCATGTGAGAGGCAACCATACATTGCTGTTTCTCTCTCCCTTCTCCTCTCTCTAAAAATAAATAAATAAATAAAATTAAAAAAAAGAAAGAAAAAGCTGTTTAATGTACATTTGCTGTGACACAAGAACCTTCCTAAGGAAATGGAAGCCCAAACAGCAGTGAGACGGGAGTATTTTCATGCAGGTGTGATGAAGAGTGGACAGTTGACAAGCACTTAGTCAGTTTCATTTCCATGTGTGTGTGTGGGGGGGTTTTCTACTGCACCCAACACAGATGCCGAATCCTTATTGACCTGAACCCTGAATGGCAGATGCGTAAGAAGCTAAAGAACAGATTCTGAGCTATGGTTCATTCTTACCGTCTGGCCGTTTTTGCTTGTATTGCTGTGTGCCCAACTTAATTGGCAAATAACTTAAAACCACGGACCCTCCATTCTTCCTCTTTCTCCCGTCGACCAGATTTCCAGCACAAAATAACCGTGCAGGCGTCTCCCAACCTGGACAAGCGGAGGAGTCTGAACAGCAGCGGCTCCAGCCCGCCCAGCAGCCCCACGGTGATCCCGCGGCTCCGGGCCATACAGCGTGAGCTCCCTCCCCGCCCACGGGGTTCCCTGCCCCTCTCGGTCATTAGATCCGCTGAAGCGGACGTGCCTTAGGAGCTGGCTGTAGCTAAGCGTTTGACATTGAATAGGTGTCCCTACTATTTGGAAAACAAAATTTACTCTTACATTCCTTAACCTAATTTTCTTATGTGTGTATAAACGTTTAATTTTTAGTGAAAAATTCATTATATATGTATATATATGTTTTATACACACATTATATATTGTTTTTATCTGCACCTCATTTTTTATGGCCGTAGAGTATAAATGTCATAATGTTTTAAATTGTGTTTTTAGAACACCTACTTTGTTACAGGATTGTGTTTCTAAGTGTGTAGTAATAACAGCCGTTTTCTACAGTGATTCCCACATCAGCCGTAAGTGTGGAAAGACGCCAGCCCTCTGAGGATTTCAGGTTTCAGGACACGTGTTATGGTTGTGGGCACACACACCTCTTTTCTGGTGTTGAATAGAGTCAAACAGTGCGAAAGGTGGCCACACAGCCTCCGCTCACTCCAGGAACCTGCACCATTGCCCGCCCCTGGCATGTTTCCCACGGGAATAAGTATCATCGTGTATCATAATGCAGTGGATAGTAATCCTGAAGCTCTTAGTTTTCCAATGAATGGACAGATACACGGTGATTGCAGTAACGCTCTCCCGTTGCACCCAGCCCCTGCTCATCAGTCTGCACCACGAACAACAGGCCAGAGTGCTCTGCTCACCAAACGTAGGGATGGCGAGGGGTGGTGGGCCAGCCAGCGAGACCCTGCGCCCAGCCCCGAGCACGAGGATGACAACAGGGAGCGTCCACTGCACACTCACCGTGTGCTGGGCACCATTCTAAACCCTTCCCATGCGTTAGTCCGTTTACTTCTCAAAACAACTTCATCCAGCGGACACTGTTGTGATTCCGAATAGGCTCAGAGCCGTTGTGAAACGTGACCTAACTCGGCAGCTATGGGGTGGTGCAGATATGTACGGTGGAATCAGACAGGAATGACCTGGCAACTTTTATTTCCAGGAGAGCACCAGAGTAGAGCAGGAAAAGCTCCTAAGTTCGGAGGTGATGAGACATGAGTTTATCTAAACCACACAATGAACCGCAACAATCTCTCAACCTCAGTTCCATCTTCTCCTCCCTTTGATTGGCTCTTCTGTTTTCTCTTTTGTTACAACATTAAATGTTTACATGTTTTGAGTAAGGTAGTTTTACAACTGATTAGATTCATTTGACTTTAAATTTTTTAAATCGATCAATGTATGATTCTATTTAGTGACTTCAGATGAAAGCAATAAAACTTGGGGACGGAACACGGTCTGTCGACAGGAAGAATTTGAAGATGTAAAAAGGAATTTCAGGAAGAAAGGCTGCACCTGGGGACCGAATTCAATTCAAATGAAGGAAAGAGCTGACTGCAAAGAAAGGTGCGTGCGGGACACCTGGCAGGTCTAGCTGCGCAGTGACGCACGGCAGAGGCTTGGTAATGATCGCATTGGACAGACTTAAGCTTGGAAGAGAAATTAGAATAAAACAGAGATATCTGAATATGATTTTAATTTCTGAGTTTATCCTACTTAGTGATTATTTGGTTAAGTCATTTAAAATCATCCCTGATATGTTTTCTGCCTCATTTGAAGGTTTTATTTGTGCTTTATCAACACCTGATTTGTTACGCGGTTCTATTACATGGAAATAAACGTCTTTCTCTTGTAGAATAAGACCTCTCTCAGATGGCAACAGCCCGTGGTCAACGCTCTTAATAAAAAATCAGAAGACCATGCCACTGACATCGTTATTTGTGGACCAGCCAGGTATGTGCTTCAGAAAATAGAATTGGTTTAAGTCGGACTTAGCTTCTGCGTGTTCTGGATTCTAGCAACTTTGCTCCAATAGCCTCGGTCACAAGGGCAAGGGTAGCAAATAGCATTTCTTATGCCTTTACTTAAGCTCGAAGTTCTTTCCTGTCCTTGAAGTCTTCATAGTGCAAGGTAATTTGGTTCCACATTGTTCATTGGGAATTTATCACCCTTATTTTTTTACCAGAAAAATTAGTATCATAATTAATTATGTAGAAGCAAATTAATTTATTATAAGACATAGTAAAAGTGAAAATGTAGACACCCTGACCTTCTGCTAGATTAAGCGGAGGTCTTTTGGCTAATTGCCACCTCTTGACATGAAATTATGTTCAGCAGGTTAACTATTAAAAACTATTGGTTGGATGTAATACAGTGGAATCTCTAAGTTAAATGTCATAATTTTTTTTTTCAGATTTTATTTATTTTTAGAGAGGGGGAGGGAGGGAGAAAGAGAGAGAGAAACATCAGTGTGTGGTTGCCTCTCACGTGGCCCCCACTGGGGACCTGGCCTGCAACCCAGGCATGTGCCCTGACTGGGAATCGAACCTGCGACCCTTTGGTTCGCAGCCTGTGCTCAATCCACTGAGCTACACCAGCCAAGGCTGTTGTAATTATTTTTAATACTCAGCATATTCCTACTCAATATTTATATACCAGAAGTTTGAAGAGGAATGGAAATTGTTGAAAACCTTGAAGAATTGTTATCATCAAAGAAAAAAATGATCTTTATCCTTGATCATTTCAATTACAGATGTTTAGCAAAATGAGTTGTAAATTTTTTTACTTTTTTGTCAGTGCTGTGCTTAATTTTACAAGCACTTTGTCACTCGTTACCCATGTCCAATGTTCTTCTGTATTTTCATGAGGACGTGTTTTCAGTATAAACACCTCCTTAAATACATTTGAGCGTACCTGACACAGGTGCTGTGTCATCCCCAGGTAAATGCTTTCCCACTTACTATTGTGTCCTGACTCTTCCCTGTGGAGGAAAGAGTTTTATTATCAGATTTGGAGGACTAATAAAGATACTAATATATAATAGTATTAAAACTGCTACATCTACCCTGGGTGGTGTGGCTCAGTGGATTCAGTGCTGGCCTGCAAACTGAAAGGTCGCCAGTTCGATTCCCAGTCAGGGCACATGCTGGGTTGTGGGCCAGGTCCGCAGCTGGGGGTGTGAGAGGCAACCAACTGCTGTATCTCCCGTCGATGTGTCTCTCGCACATCTGTGTTTCTCTCCCTCTCTTTCCCCTCCCTCCCCCTCTCTCTAAAAATAAATAAATAAAACTTTTAAAAAAACCCCTGCTACTTCTGAAGTATGTTGTTCGTTATTTGTGACTGTCCAGCTAGAGGGACCAATCAGAGAAGTAATCCTGCCTTTTCTTTCTTAGACTGTTTGGGCCCTGTGAAAGAGGAATGCCAGGGTGCGCTGGGCTCACTCAGTTCAGTCTCTGTCCAGTTAACTCTGCGGTTCACTTGAGGTTTAGTGAGCAAAAGGTTTTCATGTGTCTGTCACGCCTGCAGGTCCCCTCCCACCACCCGTCTGTATGGCCAGATCCTTCTAAACATTCATGTCTGAGCTCAGGCATTTCCTGGTGGCCTAAAGCCTTTTCCGACCTCCTCAGCGGAAGTAGGATCCTGCCCCAGCCCTGTGACGTAATACCCATTGGTATTTATTCCCGGCTCTTATCTGAAATTCTCGTCTTCACTGACACCCAGAATGCATGTGCTCTCTGTCACCCCCAGACGAGAAAGTCAGCTCCATGGAGACAAGGATTCTTTCTGGTTTGTTCACCACTCTACTCCCAATGCCTGGAATTTGGCAAGCAGGCAGTATCTACCGAATGCCTAAATCTATCCTCAAAGGACTGTTTGATCTTATATGATATTGATGATATTTGCCTCGGTTTGGGGGCTGCCAGTGCTTGTCATCGGTCCTGAGAAGGACTGGGAAAGGTTCCGATGGATCAGTGGAAGTTCATGACCACTTCAGGGGACCAGTGTAAATTGTTCTGAGTGAAGGTGCGGGGAATCACACATTAGGAAACGCTCAACACACTTTGAAACCTATTGATTTCATAGCCTCTCCCCCTTCTTGTGCTTAAACAATGGATGGGTAATTAGTGGTTCGTTACATATACTGCACATTCAGTTCACCAAAGTGCATTGTGTGGCTGCTTGAGGAAGGCTTTGCTCAGGGAAGACCCGTCAGGAGATACTGTCCCCGTAGTCAGCAGCTTGCCGCCTTTGGGCATGCTCATGTGACCATGACCCGATGGTAAATAAAGGGAAGAAACTGGGCACTGCTCTCAGGCCTTGGAGGACTCCAAGATCCCGCAGGGGGAGTGTCAGGCTGGGTTAGTTTAGGTGCTACTTTGACAGAGAGTGTTGAGGGGAAAGGGAGCTCGGTCGTCAGTCTCGAGGAGAGGACAGAGGATGCTCGGAGGAAGAGGGGGTTCCCTGAAGAAGGGACACCCGTGGGAAGAAGCGGGGCTGGTCGGGAGAAAAGCTGGCATGGGCTGGTTTCGGTGATCGAACACGGTTGAGGTGTAGGCGGAGGCAGTCATGGGAATGTGATTGGCGGACTGTCGTGGATGGATTCATAGGCCAGAGTAAGCAGTGCGCCGTTCCCGTCACTCACTGTTAGGCACCTAAGTGATCAGAATGATTTCTTCCTCTAGCCCATAGAATTTGTTGCCCTTTGGGGCTCAGCCCTCTTTGGGGCAGCTTCCTTTCTGGCAGCGGCTCCCAGACTTGAGCCAAGGTTTCTGAAATGCAGGCCGCTGGGCTCCAGCCCTGGACTTTCTCATTCCATATCTCGGTGGGCCAGGCACTGGCATTGCTACAGGTTTTCAGGTGATGCGGGGACACACTTTGAGGACCACCGCTGTGACAGGTGACCGCTCTTTCACACCCAGGCGAGCTGTGGATAGCGGGGCCCAGTATGTGTGTATCGAGATGAGAAAAGGCGCATTTTGTCCGACAAGCTACAGGGCCTACAGATGCGTGTGCACATTTCTGACCCTAGACGACTTTGTTTCAACAATAGTTTTATTTTCCCTGCCAGTGAGGGACCATTCCCTGAAGGCCAGGAAACGGCAGGGCGTCTGCTTGCCCCGGGGAACTCAGGACGCCCCTCCTGTAGGGTCCGCCTGGGTGAATCGTTATGCTGGACTGAGAAGGACTCCAGCATGCGCTTTGATTTAGAATATTTAGCAGATTTCAGCTTTATTCTACACAGAGTTTAGAGGATTCGTACTGTAAAACGCTACCACCACCGTGTATCTGTACCTTTATTCAGGTGCTTGTGAAGAACCAAAACCCTCCACTGATGGAGCAGAGCCCAGAAAACCAAAGCAGACCAAACTGCCCGCTGCAGCCCACGTGGACTCCCCTCTGGGGAGAGACAGCCAGAGAGAGAACCCTCTAGAAGCGGAGAGCTGGGAGGAGGCCTCCTCGGGGAGCCCTGCCACTGGATCTCCCCAGGTGACCCTCACCAGCAGTCTGAGCAGGTTCCCGCGGAGGAGAACGGAGTCCGCCCTGTACAGCTGCACGGTGCTGCTGGCCTCGGTGGCCCTGGGCCTTGATCTCAGAGAGCTTCTCAGAGCGCAGGCTGCGGAGGAGGAGCCCTCGCCCAGGGTAGAACGGAGGAAACGTGAGGTGCTCCTACCGCGCCCGCCCAGGCACCATGCCACCGATCGGCCCCGGCCGCCACCTGCGGGCAAGGGGCCCCTCGGCCCAGCCTTGCGGCCCTCGCCCAGCACCCTGGACCTGCTGTTCAGGCCTTCCCTCTCCACGAGGTGCTTGCTGCAGACGGAGGGCGCAGACTCCTTCGAGGGCAGTGCACATGGTGCTCTGGACTCTGATGCCCACCTTGCCGCTGGAAGGGGTTGTCCCCAGCCAACCTCCGCACCAAGGCGGGAGTCCGATGGCTGTGTGTTGGGATCCCCCTGCCCTCCCTCCTCAGAGCAGACCCGTGGGAAGGCGCCTCCCTGTGCTTCTTCCAAGGGAAGGGCAGCGCAGCACCGGCGGGCCGTGTCTGATGGAAGTGCTTCTCAGGTCCCAGGTGGGTTGCACTGTGGGCGAAGGTACGGTCGCCACTGCACACATGGCATGTCACCTCCTTGTCTGGGTGTTGGCAAGTGATGACATTTCTGAGTGGTTACATTTACCAGTTTGTTTTCACCATTCGCGTGGACCTTCACATCTTACCCTACTCCTTCATGTAACTATCATTTATTTGGATTCTGGGAAAAGTATAATTAAACTTCAGTGACTCAAACAGGTAATGGCCCATTAAAACAGAAAGCACATGTGACCATAACTGCCCCATGTCCCTTGGGGTGAGGAGACAGGTTGTCCAAACTGTCGGCCAGTAATTAGTGGGAGAGCTGGGACTAGCACGGGTCACCTCCCCTGCCCCGTGGCACCTGTGTCCTGTGTCACCTGGCCCCACTGCCCAGATGGAGTTTGCAGGTGTCCTATAAAAGGCGAACAGCACAGTAGGTGCTGACGGGGGGTGGCTGTTACCTCTTTCTGTGAAGATTGTCACAGCCACCTCCTAGACCTGTCCCAAGTACGAGGTGAGGCGGAGTCCGTGGAGCTGACCCTGTGTTAGGACACGTTACTCGGGTTGGTGGCAAAGTGTATTAAGGCAGAAAGCACTTTCATTCTCTCCGCTTCCTCTTCTCGTTAAGTACTACACCTAGATGTGGTTTTTTTAGATTATTGTTCATTGCCTTTAAATAAATTGGTTTATTAGGCTTTTGTAACACAATGAAGTATTAGTAATTTATCATTGTACCGGGAGAAATCCTAGCACAATAATCCCATAGGCCACTGTTCTTTTTCTTAGATTTATTGGGATGACACTGGCTAATAAGATTATATAGGTTTCAAATGTACATTATATAGGTTTCTGTGATACATGAACTATAGGAAACCATTCTTTCTCTCTTAATTTTGTAAGCCACCAAATTACTTGCTAGAGTGGTGGTAAGTCAATTCTTCAGAACAGAAAGAGAACAGGTAACATGGAAAAACCCGACTGTTTTCCTATTTTGATGAGTTTTTTCAAATCATAATCTGAAAGTGAAGTTTAATCAGATTGACCATCATGTTTTTAAACCCTCCCTGGAGAAAAAAAAAAACCTCACCCAAGGATCAGTTTATTGATGAGACAGAGATAGAGAGAGGGGGCTGGAGAGAGAGAGAAACCTCAGAGAGAGAACCATTGATCAATTGCCTCCTATATGCTCCCCAACCAGGATTCGAACCTGCAACCTAGGTATCTGCCCTCACTGGGGATCGAACCCACAACCTTTTGGTGTACCTGACGACTCCAACCAACCGAGTCCCTCCGGCCCTGGGTAACCATCATTTTTAAGTCTTAAACGCATCCCCGTCCCGTCACCTTGGAACCTGCCCTGTGTGTGACACAGTCGCATTGGCGGCCCAAGCCCCATGAGGCCGCTCGGCCCCAGTCACAGCTGTAGTTTCCATCCTGGGAAGCCCTCTCTCCAGCTTTGCAGTACTTTTTCATGAGAAGCCAAACAAGCATTATGTCCTTACAGTTTCAAAAGGTTTGTGTTCAGGTTTTCTATGGAAACTCCCTTTAAAGTGACTGCGTCACTGAACTGTCATCCTAGTTGTTTTTCTTGATACGTATTGTTTCAGACGTCACTGTCTTTCTGATCCCACACTGTCTCTTCTTTCTCAAGCAGCTGGTGCCACCGGAGCCCCTGCACTGCCCCCTGAGCAGGTGTGGGGGCTGCCCCTCGCTGCCTCCGGTCCTCGCCGTGACCTGCCAAGTGAGCTCCCGCCTGGAAGACAAAGAACTGTCACCACTGTGCCTCTTCCTTGCACCCCATCCCTGAGAGGCCCGCCGGATCCCCCCCAGGACTTCCCAGGGAGAACAGAGCCTCGGCTGGCCCAGGCCAACCCTGGCCTGGATGGCACGGGACCACCCCCTCACTGTTCCCTCGGTGCCCAGGACAGAACTACATTGCACGTGCCTTCCTTACTGGACGCGGACATGGAGGGCCAGAGCAGGGACTGCACGGTGCCCTTGTGCCGCATGAAGAGCAGAAGCAGCCGGCCGTCCATCTACCAGCTGGAGAAGGAATTCCTGTCTTAAGTGCCTTATGTTGTTCAAGCATTTCTTTCTTTCTTTTTTTTTTAAGGTGAACAAATTAAAAGTGTGTCTACCTTTGAATTGTTTTATGCTGCTGTGTTTTCCAAAGCTGTGGCCATGATCCTACAGCGGTGATGGACGGCCCACTTCTCAGACAATGGACGTGACCGCTGTAAACTATCTGCGTGGGTTGTTTTTTCCACGGGAATCCCACCTGATAACTTGTACTGCACGCCGGTGTGAAACAGGAAGTGCATGGCAACACGGAGCTCTGCCGGGAGCCCTTACCAGAAGCACAACCGTGATGCTGCAGCTCCCCTTCTAGCCTTGGCTGTTCCTGCAGGGCAGTGGTGAGGGCTAGAACCCCTCCCGCCCTCCCTGCCTCCCTTTGTTTTTTTTCTCCTTCCCTTTCCTTCTCCCTTTTCTTTCTTTATCTCTGTCTACCTCTACCTCCACCTCTACCTCTGTCTCTGTCTCTCGCTATTTCTCTCTTTTGTGC
The DNA here is from genome assembly GCA_004026765.1 of Micronycteris hirsuta. NCBI lineage: Eukaryota > Metazoa > Chordata > Mammalia > Chiroptera > Phyllostomidae > Micronycteris > Micronycteris hirsuta. The sequence goes on from PVJI01011310.1 coordinate 53,348, forward strand.
AACAAAAAGCCAAGAAGAATAATGTGATATTACTAAGTAAAGGTGTCTATTTTTTAAAAAGTGATAACTAGAATAGATACAATGTCCTATTTAAAGTACCTAGACTCAACAGTGGATTTATAACACGTAAATATGTCCAATTTCTGCCTAAATTATGCACTATTTCTCTCTTGGAGGAAAATCTACTGAATGTAACTTGTAAAAGTTTTACTGAATGTAACTTATAAAAATTTGATCCATTTGAACTCCAGAAGAGATTTTTACAAGATCAGTCAGTCACTGACATTTGGCTAAGACTGCTTGTGTACACCTGGGAGACCTGTGTCCACGGGTCCTTCAGGTGGAAAGGATGTTCCCTTCTTCAGTGGCCTTTGTCTGGTCTTTGGAAGTATAAAGGCTTTCCGTTTTGTAGAAGAATTTTTAAAAATTGACACATAAATCCTGTAATTGTAAACATTTGTGTCATTTAATTTTATTTTTCTCTATTTAAATGCAGAACTATCTGAATAATCCCAAGTCCAGTTAGAGAGAGACACGGCCAAGTCAAGAAGCGGCAGCACTGTTAGAATTTAAGTAGTATGTGGTCTTTTCACAGTGAATTTAATTGTGAATGAAATGTCAGGCATCTGTTGAGATAAGCCGATACGGGGGAAAGGACAAATGTATTACAGATTACTTTCAGATATGGGTTTATAAAATGGATCTTTGGATAGCAGATCAGGATTTTAAATGCTTTAACATTATAAGTGAGTCACTTGGAAATCATGCAGAAAGACCGCAGAGTTACAAAACGATGGAAGTCATGACTGAGGAGCTTGCAAATTGGCCAGGGTTTCTTCTGCCAAATCCCTTTTGCTGTCCTTCTGTTACTAGAATGTGGTTATTCAGGTAGCAGACAATAGATATTTAAATGTTTCCATACAGTGAAAAACTAAATTACAAATCTCAGTTGATACGTTATTTTGAATTTTACCCTAGTTCAGGTTTACTGAGTCACTGAAATGTCAGCAATTTAAAGTAAATCAGGTGTGATAAAATACTTGCCTATAGAAAAGATGAAAAATTACATTTGGCCATTTTGGAACACCTTAGTCATCTTGCAGGTGTGTGCCCAGCAGATTACGATATGGGCACAGAAGGAGTAGAGGGACATTTTGCCCTAAAGAATGCAATCTTGTGTTTAAAAGGTTCTTGCAGAAAAATCTCAGGTACTTACTGCGTTTCATTGGATTATTGTCTGTTCTATGATTTGGCTTTACTTTTGGGTGGATGTTGAATTAGGCCATTGAGATTTGGCTTCCTCAAAATTTTATCTCATTCGAAACTGTGGTTGTCTGCTTTGTTCTCTGTCATTTGGGGGCACGTAACTTCCAGCCACAAGGAAAGGAAGTACATGCCTGAAATAATTCATGGGAGAAGAACAGAAACTGTGTTCTCAGTTTGCTTCTACCAAAATGCTGCGTGGGATGTGGGGCGTGGACGGTGTCTGTCTGTCTTGCCCTCTGTTCCTCTTCCTGTTTAGGTTAATGGTAGTCAACATATGTGATAATGAATTTAGAAATGGAGCCATTTAAAAAGGTAATTACTATACAAGGATTCACTCTCACGTGTTACTACAGCTATTTCTCTGCTGAAATCTGTTGTATATTTGCAATTTCCTATGTGTACACTTAGCAGGATCTGGTTATTTATTTCCGTACAGACTTCCTAGCTCACTGAAAGGTAATTAAACTGATTAGTCCACAGCGACGGTGCTCCGCTGCAGAGGGGTAAGGCCTGGGCCTGATGCTGGATTATGAAGCCTCGTGAGTGAAAACGATGTTTACATTTGTTGTCTATTTTTTTAATAAACTTTTTATAGCTAGTCTACTTGCTCAGTGGCTTTGGTCTTCTCCTGATAACTGACTGTATTTTGTAATGGTTTATTTTGTATTCAGTGAGGACAAGCACGTTAATAAAGATTATTGATGCTTAATTAGCCAGGCATTAACCTGCCGAATTCATTACACTGAAGATGACTAAGTGAGTTACGGGATTAAATACTTTTTTTAAAGTGTTATGAAATAATTTATTTAACATGTTGTTTGGTTTACACATGCACTGGAGAGTTGCGGTTCCTTGTGAGAATGTGCAGCTTCAGCTTCTCGGAAGGCACATGTTTGCCACAAGGAGTTAGTATAACAACAAACTGTCAGTTGAGATTAATGAGTCATGTGAATTGTTAACATGTTTAAATCAGACAAATCAGAAACCATCCAACATCTGATTATTCTTACTCAGCAATGAAAGCTTGGGTGAATTAGAAAATCATATCCTAGCACTTCCTGCAGATCCCAGCACTTCCTTAGATGCCAGCATCACCCCGCCATATGAGATGGAGGGATTTTTATCACCATTGTATATCAACTAGGTTCCCATAATAATGAGTCATGTTAATTGTTAACATCTTTAAATCAGATGAATGTCAGAAGCCATCCAGCATCTGGTTATTCTTACTCAGAGATGAAAGCTTGGGCAAATTAGAAAATCAGATCGCAGCATTTCTTTCAAGATCCCAGCACTTCCTGCAGATCCCAGCACTTCCTGCAGATCCCAGCACTTCCTGTAGATGCCAGCATCGCCCCACCATATGAGATGGAGGGAATTTTATCACCATTGTATATCAACTAGGTTCCCATAGAAGACACCTCCTGTTATTCCCTTTAATAAAATGTGTTAGGAAGGCAGGAGTGTCCCTATGTCATTGATCTCAAATAGACACAGGGAAGTTTGGTAAATTTCCAAAGAGCCAGCCTGCATCTGACCAGTGTCACCTACCTGTTCACCCCTGTGGTAACCACACATACGGCACAGAAGGTCAAGGTGTGGGAAACCCGAGCTTGTCAATGAAACCCAAAGCTAAGGTAGTTTTTCATTCATCAAAAACTTCAAAGTCTACAAACATGTACGTACTTACTTCAAAGCTAACAGTGGGCAGTACCATAGTGGCTTCTTTGGTGAGTGTAAAATGAAATGAAAGTATTGGACCATTCATCTCTAATAGAGCAACTAAGAAAAATGATGGGTTTGTAAATGGTGAAATTAAGAACTGCAGTATAAATGTAAAATAATTGGGCTTAAGCCGTGTATACTCTTCACTTCTGAAAAGGCCCCAGTTTGCCATGCACACATCCAAGGTGGTTTTGCTGTGGGACTTGGGCAGGCAGCTGGGGAAGGGGACAGCTGGGGAGGGAGGAGGTGGCCTGTCCCTTCACTGTTACAGGGACTTCCCCGCCTCTG
>PVJI01011311.1:0-16033 GCA_004026765.1 Micronycteris hirsuta
CCTTTTTACTCTGTAGTGTTTTTTGATGCACAAAAGCTTTTTTCATAAAGTGAAATTTGTCAATGATTTTATTTTGTTACCTGTGCCTTTGGTGTCATATCCAAGAAATCATTTCCAAACCCAATCCACATTGTGGAGTTTTTGCCCTGTTTTCTTTGAAGGCTTTCATAGTTTTAGTTCTTACATTTAAATCTTCTATTGATTTTGGCTTAATTTTTATACAGTGTTAGGAAATTGTTTAATTTTTATTCTTTTGCCTATGAACATTCAGTTTTCCCAGCACCATTTCTTGAAAAGATTGTCCTTTCCCTATTGAATGGTTCTTCCACCCTTCTAGAGGATTATTTGACTATATATATAAAAGTTTCTTTTTGGACTCTAATCTCATCCATTAGTGCATATGCCTGTCTTTATGTCAATACCATTATGCTTTTATTTCTATAGATTTGTAATTAGTTTTGAAATCAGAAAGTGTGACTCCTCCAACTTTTCCCTTTTCAAATTGTCTTGAATATTTAGGATTCCTTGAAATTTCAAATAAATCTTAGGATGCATTTTTCTATTTCTGTGAAATTCTCTCATATTTTGATACATTCAATCTATAGGTTGCTGAGGTTTATACTGGCATCTTAATATTTCTCCAAATCCATTAACATGAGATATCTTTCTAGTTATTTGTTTGTAGTTTTCATTGTACCTCTTTCACCTTCTTATAATAATTTATTCTTTTTGATGCCATTGTAAATAGAATAATTATATTGATTTTTGGATTGTTTATTGTTAAATGTATAGAAATATAATTTTGAGTGTTGATTTTGTATCTTTCTATTTTGCTGAATTTATTATGTCTAACAAATATTTGTGCATGTAAAATCTTTAGGTTTAAGATGATACTATCTATGAAAAGAAATAATTTACTTCTCTTGTTCAGTTTGGATCCCTTATTTTTTTCTTATGTAATTGCCCTGCCTAGAATTTCCAGTAATTTATTGAGTAAAAGTGGCAAAATGGGCATCCTTGTCTTCTGATTTTAGAAAAAAATCTTTTCACTCTTCCACCATTGAGTAGGATGTTGGCTATAGGTCTGTTCATATGCCTTTTATTATTGGGAAGTAGTTACCTTCTGTTCCTAACCTGTTGAATGTTTTTTTCATAAATGGATTATTTAATTTTATCGAATGTGGGTTTTGTTTTTTTTTTTTTTTTTTGCAATATTGGGATGATCATCTTGTTTTCCTTCATTCTGTTAATGTGGTATACTACATTGATTGTTTTTGTAAGTTAACTCCATGATGGATCTTCTAACTGTATTTGCTACAAACCCTTTAGAAAATAAAGCAATAAAATATTTCCTTTAGTATCCTTCCTTTATCTTATAGTTTCAATATAAAAATGTATAATTTGCTCTCCATATTCTGGATATCATATAATCACATCACCATATACCATTACTCAAGGTAGAAATCTGTTTAAACAACATAATGTACAGACATACCTTACTTTATTAAGCTTCATTTTTTAAAAAATGGGTTCACTTTATTGTGCTTCACAGATACTGCTTTCTAAAAGCAGATGACTAATTTGTAACAACTGTGAGTACCGAGCAAGTTTATCAGTGCCGTTTTCCCCATAGCATTTCCTCATTTGAGTCTCTATGTCATATTTTGCTAATTCTCAAATTCTAATGTTCAAACTTTTTCTTATATTTTAATGGTAATGAGTGATGTTATAATTTCAATTGTTTGGGGGCTAGAAATGATTGAGCCTAGTGAGGAAGGACAAAATATAGGCTTCTTGCACCAACAGTTAGCCAAGTTATGAATGCAAAGGAAAATTTCTTGAAGGAAATTAGAAGTGCCATTTCAGTAAACACACAAATTATAACAAAGCGAAATACTTTATTGCTGATAAAGAGAAAGTTTTAATGGTCTGGATAGAAGATAAAATTAGCCAGAACAATGCCTTATTAACTCTCTTCAATCCAGAGAAATGCCTTATTAATAAGTCTCTTCAATTCTGTGAAGGTTGAGACAGGTGAGGGAAGTGCAGGAAAAGGTCTGAAGCTAGCAGAGGTTGGTTCATGAGGTTGAAGGAAGGAAGCCATCTCCATAACATAAATGTACACAGTGAAGCAGCAAGTGCTGAAGTAGAAGCAACAGCAAGTTACCCATAAGATCTAGCTAAGATAATGACGGTGGCTACACTAAACAACAGATTTTCAATGTAAGCAAAACAGCCTGATATTGGAAAAAGAAGCCATCTAGGACGTTCATAACTAAAGACAAGTCAACGCTTCCTTTCAAAGCTTCAAAAGACAGGCTCACTCAGGTTCTGGGGGTAGCTGGAGGATGTTGGAATACCAACTCTGCCACCTGTTAGCAGGGAGCCCCCAGGAAAGTCACTGGACAATTCTGAACCTGCTTTGCTCTTTCGCAAAGTAGAGGAAATAGAGTTTCCCAGCATAAACTGCCTTTTGGCTTTAGATAATAATCTATATGAGATATATACATGCACTCCCTGGGGAGATTAATTCAGTATTTGCTAATCAGTGCTGTGGGCCTTCACTGGGCGCAGCTACCACAGCTACCACATACATCAAATGTATTGTATTAGTATGATCTCACTTATATAAGAGTAAGTATTTAAATGACCAATATTCTACAGCTAAGAGGTCAGTGGTCATTCTCCTCTATTATTGTGTAATTTTTAGAAAATAAAAAATAGTTGTATGATGTTTATATTGCATATTACTTGGAACATAAATACTATCAAAACATTTGCTGTGATACAGACAAAATGGCTCCTTAACAAAGTAAATTTGAACACAAACATACTTAAAAAATGGATATGTATGACTTGATTTGGGTCAGGGAGTCCAGTCAAGAACACCCATAAAGTGATTTCTTAACTGGAAGTAGTTCTGAAGCACCACCATCCCTGGTGTCGGTCCCAAGCTTCTGTGGCACTGTAACGTGCAGATGTGACGTTTCAGGGTCTGCAGTAAGGAGAACATTCGTGAGCATTACACACACACACACACACACACACACACACACACACACACACACTTTGTGTGATTCCAGGAAGAGGCTCCTCTCTGTGGAGAGCCAAGAAGGATAATGTGTACTAGGGGGGTTGGAAGCAGGCCTCGGGTTCAGCACAGCTGCCCTAGGCCGTGAAAGAGTTATGGACGGATTGTTGCGAGAAAGAATGACGGCAGCCTGCCATATCTCTGTACCAAGTAGAAGCAGGATATGTTCTTAGAAAAATAAAAAATGTACTTACCCCTGCGGTTTGACCTCCTCATGCTCTGCTTCAAAGCCTGCTCCATATATATAGCCTGACCATGCCAATAAACAGTTCCCTCCTCTGCATCCCAGAGAAGGGACTCCACCTGACCCTGCTTTTGCCTCTACTTCTTTATTTCTTAATCCCCTGTCACCTTCCCTCAGGACCTGAACGATCCACTTGTGCCAGTTGCAGCACCTCTCCATGTGACAGGACACTTGGGATTCCCTAACCTCACACCACCCAGGTGAAGAAGTGCTGGACCTGGACCCCATTCAGGCTCTCTCTGTCCCCACCACCCCAGAAACAGGGCACTCTCTCCTGCAGTGCAGCGTCAGGTAAGTGAGGGACAACTGTCCCAGGCCTGCTCTGAGCCCTCCGACCCTTGGGCGCCACAGGACGCTGAAACTAGGCAGGCTGTGACAGCACCCTGGGAGATCCCCTGCCTGGTCTGGGTTCTGGAGCAAGGAGGGCAATACTCGCCTCACCCAGGGACTCTGCTCCCAACCCCCACTCCCGGCAGCCCTCGTATGGCACAGGTTCCCCCACTTACGATGGCCTGCAGGTGTCAGCTGGCCCAGACCTGAGAGGATCAGCAAGAGAAAGAGCGTTGCTTCCCTGAGGACTGAACAGCACCTCCTGAGGGTGACTCAGAGATTCCACCCTTTGGATCACACCGTTTGCAAGGCAAGTGGGCCTCCCCACAGTGAGGACATTGTGGTGGGTAGAGAATCTGCACCGTCTGGAGGGCTGGGAGGCCAGAGTGAGGGGGAGTGAGGAGAGGAACGGGAGCTGGTGGGTAGAAGGATTAGCTGCTAGGTCCCGCCACACCAGAGGCCCCGCCCACCATAGCAGCTCCCACACTAGAGCCTGCCTTCTGCCACATGCTTTATTTCCAGAATCTGGCATTTCGAAGGCCTTCAGGGGCACGTGAAGTTATAAAGTCACTTTCTCCTCTGGAAGCAGACCCTTGATGATGAAGTTCTTGGCAACGTTAAGAATCCATGTCATGGCTTTTCTGGTACAATGGTGGAATTACTGCAGTGAAGGAAGAAGAAAATAGAAATTCATGATATGTTTAGTAACAGACAGTTGTCTATGTTAACCATAGTGCCAGATTTCTACTTAAGTCTTAGGTCAAAACACACACAAGCACAAAACTAAAAAAATTAAAAAATCAGTATTATTACAGATATGTTTTTCTTTTTAGAAAAATAAGGAGTCCTGATAACTATTATAAGTATTAAATGTGTATTTGGGTTTTATTACTTTAGTATTGATTTATAACTGAAGTAGGAAGCAAGAAAATTACAACTAAAATGCTTCTGAAACACAAGGAAATTCTGGAGGGTAAAATGGTGGCCGAGCAGATGGAAGCTGAGCCCACTTGCTTGTGCCCCCAGCACAGATTTTCAGCTGATCTTCTGACAAGTGACCTGAACAATCAATGGAATCTCAGCTGATAAGAATTTTGAATCTGAATACAGAGAATGCTTTGAATTGTCCAGTAAGAGGTTTTATAAATTGAGCAGGAAATGCCCTGCATGAGATGCCCGAAGCAGAGGAGAGATCAGAGAGAAAATGCAGCTTAGTGGCTCCCTCCCCTCCCAGAGTGGGGACCCTGGTCCTATACAGGAAACAACTAACTCTAATCGGGAGAGACTTGGAATGAATGATATATGAAGTGTGGGAGACTTGGGCTACACATACACAGTGAGCAGCATGTACATAGCCGCAGCACCAACTGGGAGAGCTCCAGAGAGAAACTCTATCTACTAAAACTGCTGGAGGCACTGGCAGGCTGTGGACAGCTCTGACTGAGAGAGATGATGCTTTGGGGGGAGGTGGAGAATGCAGAGAACCAGGCCAGGGCTTGGTGCTGCAGTGTGAGTGCCACATACAGACTCTCTTCAGAGGGGAGCTGATATGACCCTGGGCAGGGACCCCATGCTCGTGCATGTATGCATGCCCACAGCTACTCTGCCAACAAAGGAACCAGAGTGAAAGAGCAGTTCAGTCTCATTGAGTCCAGCTTCACAGGAAGAACAGAAAGTGGCACTGCAAAAGAATTATGGGACCTGACCCAGCACACTAACAAGCAGGGGCTATGTAGAGTGGAGAGTTTGGGCCTGAGTCTCTTGAGAGTGCAGCAGGCTGGGGACTAGATGGGCAGGAGCTGAATGCCTGAGATTTGGTGTAGCCATGCAAGTCCCCTGATAGGGAGGTGTGCCCAACCACCACCTGCAGGATTGCAGACTTTGCAGATCAGTGAGGCCAGGCTCAGGACGCCCCTGCTTGGTGCATATCTACAGGGGAAAGAAGGAGAAGCTCTCAAAGGGCCCTTTCTGAACTTTTATCAGAAACTACAAGCCACGGTGGTTCCTTGGGCCCTGATCCACTGAAACCAGCAGAGCAGAGAGATCAGAGACAGGTGCAACAAGGGGTGTTCAGGGCCATGCCCAGCTTAGGCTCTTATACAGAGCTGCCATCAACACCAAGTAGGAAAGTGCAGCCCCTTTACACAGATTGGCCCCTCACAGGAAATGGACAGCTAATTCATCAGAAACTATACATTAATGGAAATAATCTGGGACAGACCAAGATGTGTGATTGGAGTCGGGAGGCATGGGCTGGGAAACATTCCCACTATCTTCTCTGAAGACTGAACAGCACCTTCTGAGGGTGATTCAGGGATTCCACCCTCTGCATCACACCAGAGGCCCCCTCTGGAGGCAGGTGGAGGTGGTACTAGCAGCATTCTTAGACATTACATAAACCTCTCCTGGGCCTTATGCTAATGGAAAGCAGGCAGGGAAGAACTGTTGGGACCAGCCAAACCTGAAGGAGACACCACAGACTGTGAATTGCTTGCAGACTCAAGCAAACTGCCTAGGGCTAGACTAGAACCATCTGGCATTACCAGGGGCAGATCCAGGAAGAGAAGGCAGTGGAAAACACTAGATTCTGCTGAGACAAATTCCACTGAGGTTTTCTTTATTATTTGTCTTATTTTTTTTATCCTGCATAGCATTTTAAACATTTTATCTTTATTCAAGCTTCTTCCTATTATTCCCTATTTTTTTAGTTAATTTTAAATCTCATATTTCACTCCTCCCTTCTCTTACTACATTTTGCCTTCTTCCTTCCTCTTATTTTTGTTTTAAAATTTATTTTCCCCTTTCTACATCTTGTTTCTATTCTGTACTCTTAGTATTCTCCTCCCTCCAGCCTCTCAAAACCATTTTTCTTGTCATTAGTCATCTGACATTATTTTTCCCTTTCTTATAATATCTTTATTCTCCTTCCATCTTATAAATCTTTGCTCATTGGTGGTTGATATGATGGTTGTTGTTGCATTTCTTTAATTTTATTCCTAGAGTCTATTTTTGTATTTTAAATCTCAAATTTTACTGTTCCCCTCTGCTACTCCATTTTGCCTTCCTCCTGCCTTTCCTTTTTTCATTTTAAATTTTCTTTTTTTTTTTTTCCTCTCTTAGGCTGGCTTTCATTCCCCACTCATTATTTCTTCTTTCTCTATCCTCTCAAAATCACTTTTCTTTCCTTTACATCTTACAATCTTTTTTCTTTCTTATTCCCTTTCTACTTTTATGAATCTTTGCTCACTTGTTATTGATATTGCTGTGGTGGATGTTTTTCTTCAATTTTGTCCCTATTTTTTCACTATTTTTAACCTCATATTATACTCTTCCCTTTTCTTACTCCTTTTTAAATTTATGCTGTAAATTTTCTTTCTTTGCCTGGTTTCTCTTCTATCTACTCTCTCAAAATCATTTTTATTTATATTAGTCATCTCATATGCATTTTTCCTTTCATATAATAGTCTAAGTCTCTTTCCACTTTTATTAATATATGCTCATTTGTTGTTGATAGTGTGGTTGTGGTCAGGGGTTATTTTTACAGGTGTGGGTTTTATTTCCTGGGTTGTTTTGTTTTGTTCTGTCAGCACCTGTACAACAGCATACAAGTTGTGGTGGGCGATACAACTCCTGGCCAGCAGGAAGGAAGAACCCACCAGAGAATGACCCAACAACAACCAAAACCCAATTACAACAAGAGAGACTACATAAATGGCATTAAAGGCATCCCAAGAACATCCAGCTGAGGAGATTAAGCACACTGCACCACTGAGTCCCATAGGTAACCTACCACAGAAGTCCACCCCATGAAGACAGGGAGTAGGAAGACATGAAGACTGACTACTGCTCAGTAGGAACTACAAGGAACTTGGTGGGAACTACATCAGCCTTAAAAAGGACAAAGAAACCATGAATAAGAGCTAGGGGGAAATGGAGCATACAATATCTGAAATGAAGAATACACTAGAAGAAATTAAAAGTGGACTAGAAGCAGCAGAGGATCAAATCAGCGAGCTGGAAAACAAGGTAGAAAAAACACCCAGACAGAGAGAGCATCAAAATGAAAAAAAGACTGAAAAAGAACAAAGATAGTTTAAGGGAGCTGCAGGACAACATGAAGCATAATAATATTTGCTTCATAGGGATACCAGAAGGAGAAGAAAAGGAGGTAGGAATAGAAAACCTGTTCAGAAAAGTAATGACAAAAAACTTCTGTAATTTGGTGAGTGAGAGAGTCACACAAGTCCAAGAAGCACAGATAGTCCCAATCAAGATGAACCCAAAGAGGCCCACCCCAAGACACATCATAATTAAAACAGCACATTTAAAGACAAAGCAGAATCTTAAAGGCAGCAAGGGAGAAATAGCTAGTAACAAACAAGGGAGCTTCAATAAAGCTATTCGCTGATTCCTCAACAGAAACACTAAAAACTAGAAGGGAACTGCATGAAATATTCCAAGTAATGAATAGCAAAGGCCTACAACTAAGACTGCTCTAAACAGTAAGGTTTTCATTTTCAATGGAAGGAAAAATAAGGAGCTTTCCGGACACCCCCCCCCCCCAAAAAGGCTAAAAGAATACATCTCCACCAAGCCAGCATTGCAGAGATGCTAAATGGACTGCTTTAAGAAGATAAAGAAAGAGAAAGCGGGGGGGAAGTAACATAGATATAAAGGGGAAAAATGCAATGAAGAAGTACTTATCAATAATAACCTTAAATGTAAATGGATTAAATGATCCAATCAAAAGACATAGCTGAATGGATAAGAAAACACAATGGACATATATGCTGTACTCAAGAGACTCACCTCAGAACAAAAGATCTACACAGGCTGAAAGTGAAGGGATGGAAAAAATATTCCAAGCAAACAGACATGAAAACAAAAACCTGGGGCGGCAATACTTATACCAGAAAAAATAGACTTTAAAACATAGGCCATAACAAGAGACAAAGATGGTCACTACATAATACCTAAGGGAGTAGTCTAACAACAGGATATAACTCTGGTAAACATATATGCACACAGCATAGGAGCAACTAAATATATAAGGAAAATCTTGGAGGACTTGAGGAAAGAGATCAATAGCAACATGGTCATAATATGGGATTTTACCACCCCGAAGTAAACAATGGGTAGATCTTCCAAACAAAGAATCAACAAGGATATTGTGGCATTGAATGACACTCTAGATCAAATGGTCTTAATGGATATTTACAGAGCATTTCACCCCAAAGAAGCAAAACATATATTCTATTCAAATGCACATGGAACAGATCCAAAGATAGACCACATAGTATGACACAAAATGGCAATGAATAGGTACTTATCAATAATAACCTTAAGTGTAAATGGATTAAATGCCTCAATCAAAAGACATAGAACAGCTGAATGGATAAAGAAATCATGACCACACATATGCTGCCTACAAGAGACCCAACTCAGGACAAAAGACCAATACAGGTTGAGAGTGAAGGGCTGGAAACAAATATTTCAACCCAATGGACAGGAAAAAAGAGCCAGGGTAGTAATACTCATATCAGACAATGCAGACTTCAAAACAAGGGTCAAAAAAGAGACCCAGAGGGGCACTTCATAATACTCAAGGGAAGAATCCACCAAGAAGACATAAACATTGTAAATATATATGCACCCAACATATGATCACCTAAATATATAAGGAAAATCTTGGAGGACTTCAAGAAAGATATTGACAGCAACAATTATAGTAGGGGATTTTAACACCCCACTGTCAAAATGGACAGATCTTCCAAACAAAATATCAACAAAGATATTGTGGCATTGAACAATGTCCTAGATCAAATAGACCTAACTGAGATATATAGAGCCTTTAATCCCAAAGAAGCAAAATACACATTCTTTTCAAATGCACATGGAACATTTTCAAAGATAGACCACATGAGAGGACACAAAACAAGCCTCAACAAATTCAAGAAAACTGAAATTATATCAAGCATTTTCTCTGATCACAAAGGACTGAAATTAGAAACCAACCTCAAGGAAAAAAACTTCAAAACACTCAAACTCATGGCGATTGAATAGCATGCTATTAAACAATGAATGGGTCAAGAATGAGATTAGGGAAGAAATCAAAAAGTTCCTGGAAACAAACGAAAAATGAACGGACTACAACCCAAAACTTCTGGGACACAGTGAAGGCAGTCCTGATATCATCACCAAGTCTTTATTATATGAAATGTTAAAGGGACTTATCTAAGAATAAGAAAAAGATAAAAAACTATGAACAGTAAAATGACAACTCGAAACTTTTAACAACTGAACCTAAAAAACAAAAACTAAGCAAACAACTAGAACAGGAATAAAATCACAGAAATGGAGATCACATGGAGGGTTATCAGCAGGGAGGGGGAGGGAGAAGAATGGGAGGAAAGGTACAGGGTATAAGAAGCATAATTAGTAGGCACAAAATAGACAGGGAGGTTAAGAATAGTATAGGAAATGGAGAAGCCAAATAACTTATATGTATAACTCATGGACACAAACTAAAAGGGGGTGGGATGTTGGAGAGATGGTGGGTGTAGGGCAGAGGGTTATAAAGGGGAGAAAAAACCGGGAAAATTGTAATAGCATAATCAACAAAATGTACTTTAAATATAACAAAACATGTCTCTATGGTTAATTAATATTTGACACAGGGGACATGAGCATACAATGGAGTAAAAATAGCCTCTACAATAAGAAATGTTGGACGAAGTGGACTGGTACCTACAAGAAAAATAAAACTAGATCACAGACTTACACCATACCCCAGAATAAACTCTAAATGGATAAAAGACATTAATATAAATGACACCATAAAAGTCCTAGAGGAGAACATTGGCAGGAAATTTTCAGATATCCCACATAGCAATACTTTTTGCCAATATATCTTCTATGGCAAGGGAACTAAAGGAAAAAATTAACAAATGAGACTACATCAAATTAAAAAGCTTCTGCATGGCTAAGGAAACTATCATCAAAATTAAAAGGGAATGGACCATCTGTGAGAACATATTTGCCAATGATACATCAGACAGGGATTAATCTCTGAAATAAAGAAAGAACTCATATGACTTACCAGGAAGACAATCCAATTAAAAATGGGTAATGGACCTGAATAGAAAGTTCACCAAGGAGGGCATACAAATGGACCATAGACATATGAAAAGATGCTCAACATCATTACCATCAAAGAGATGCAAATTAAAACCACAATGAGATATCATCTCACAACTGTCAGAATGTCTATCATTAATAAATTAACAAACAATAAGTGCTGGTGAAGCTGTGGAGAAAAGGGCACCGTAGTGCACTTTTGGTGGGAAAGCAGACTGGTGTAGCCACTGTGGAAAACAGTATGGCACATTCTCAGAAAATTAAAAATGAAACTGCCTTTTGACCCAGGGATTCTACTGCTGGGAATATATCCTAAGAATCTTGAAACACCGATTCAAAAGAAATTATGTACCCTGATATTCATAGCAGCACTATTTCCAATAGACAAGTGCTGGAAACAACCTAAGTGTTTTTCAGTAAATAAATGGATCAAAAAACTGTGGTACATTTACACAATGGAGTACTATGCAACAGAAAGAAAGAAGGAACTCCTACCTTTTGTGACAGCATGGATGGAACTGGAAAATACTATGCTAAGTGAAATAAGCCACGTGGTGAAAGACAAATACCATATGATCTCACCCATAAGAGAAATTTAATGAACAAAATAAACTAACTAATGAAATAGAACCAGAGGCATGGAAACATAGAACATAGAGCAACTGGATGGAATGGGGAAGGGAGATAATGTGGGAAAGAAGGGGAAGGAAGTAGTCAGAGAACATGTATGAATGACCCACAGACATGGACAACGATGATGTGGGGATTGACTGCGGGAATGTGGTAGGGGTGCATTGGGTGGAGTAGAACAATGGGGGAAAATTGAGACAACTGTAATAGACAATTATTTGATAGTAATAGTAATAGTAAATTATAATATAGTAAATAATATATAGTAAATTATTTGATGCCCCAATTTCACTTAAAATAAAATGCTATGTCATGAGCCAGTTTTCAAGACTGAGAAAGTGTTACTTGATATCAAATAGAGAGGTGGGTTGATATAAATAAATAAATACATTATATTGAAACAAATTTCTGAGAAATGCAATTCACTTTCTACTGGAAATGTTCTGTTGTTTCCCCACTTGAGTTCAAGATATTGTCTTATTTGCATCTCTCCTTTTATAGATCTATGTGTCTGTGTGCATACACACACATGTATACATATATACACACATATATGTATATATACACACATATATGTGTACATATAATCCGAGATATATATGTGTGCTAATAACAAACTACTGCAAAGCAAAATTGTAAAACTGTCATTTATATTAGATTAAAAATAATAAATACTTAGAAATAAATGTAACAATTGTTCTATATTATAAATATAAGTTTATGACACTGGTCAATGATGTATACAATTTATGATCGATTATTTGTATAATTATATTTACCCCTCATATTTTGTGTTCTCTCTGTTGCAGGATTTTTTCACTTCATTTAGCTTCTTGACTATCATGATGAAAATTATTAAAAAGGGCAAAGCAATGTAGAAACTGAGAATAATCCAGTTGTACTGATGTGCATTGTGGTCCTTTTTCATAAAAACTGTAGGTAGAAATAAAACATAGAGATCAGTGGATATTCACTAAATATTTAAATAAATGTATATTTCCTTCACTTAAGTCATACATATGTAATACACACGTACATATATATTTATATACATATGTAAAAAACATAATTGAAAATTTAATACCTTGCAATCTCTTATAGGGAAAATAAAAGAACATTTAAATCATAACCCAAAATTACAATGGTACTTTAAAAATAAATTTCCTATTTGTATTTTATGCATATTTGTTTGATTCTGGTATTATAGACATGTTCTGAGTATTGCTTGCTACCTTTAGCTTATTCATGACATTGATGTCTTAGAAGGGAATATGTTGGTAAGGTCGAGGTCAAACATTTAAAGAGGACTGCACTATACAGAACTCCACCCTCTTCACTGGCCAAATCATAGTTCCTCTCCTCAGAGGAAACGATTTCTAAATGGCCTGTGCTTCTCCATCTGGTATTTATATTCTATGCATGTAAATAAAATGCTTACTTATGCCTATAGTTCTATATTTACATCTATATAACTATATGCAATGTGTGTATTTCTCCTTCATTAACAGTTTGTAAAATATGTTACATCTTTTATTATTTCTTATACTTAGAAAATTGAAGTATTATATAATTTCATTATTATTAATATATTAAATTTTTACTGACGTATAATATGTTAGAAATGCATGCATGCCATAACTATCCAGCTCAAAGAATTTTCTAAAATTTTTGTTGTTGTTGTTGTTGTTTGTTTTTAATTTAGAGAGAGGAGAAGGGAGAGAAAGAGAGAGAGAGAAACATCAATGTGTGGTTGCCTCTTGCATGGACTCCACTGGGGACCTGGCCCGCAACCCAGGCATGGGCCCTGACTGGGAATCGAACCTGCGAACCTTTGGTTTGCAGCCCCCACTCAATCTACTGAACTACACCAGCCAGGCCAAGAATTTTCTGAATTGAACATATCTATGTGAACAGCCCAAATCCAGGAAACATATCACCAGGAAATATTACCCCAGAAACCCCATTCTGCTTTCTTCCAGTCACCATTTTTCTTGAAGATAATCTCTACTGTGGTATTTAACAGCATAGATCACTCTTGAGAGATTTTAAACTTTATATAGATAGAATTATATTTTATGTATGTATTTATGTCTGGGTTTTTTTCTCAATGTTATCTAATTTCAGGATTCACCTATATTGTCCCTTAGGGATAGAAAATGTACATTCTCATCCCTACATACTATATCTGTGTACAGATATAACAGCCATTAATACATTCTATTTCTTATAGGCATTTGGGTAATTTGCAATTATTGGTATTATGAATACTGATGCTATGAATATTCTACTACATGTCTTTTAGTCAATACATGTACACATATCTGTCAGATATATGCCCTTGAGAGTAGCAATGATTATTCACAGCATATTCCTATACTCAATTTAGCAAATATTCCAATGATTTTCCTAAGTGATTGTAGCAATTACATTTTCATTAGTGAATAAAAGTATTGGTTATTGCTTATATTTGATATTTCCCTTATTTTTATTATAGTTATTCTTTGATTACTCACCACATATTCCTATATTCAACATTAGTAAATGTTTCAATGATTTTCCTAAGTGACTGTAACAATTATATTTTTATTAGTTAAAAATTTTTGATTGTTGCATATATTTGGTATTTCCCTGCTTTTTATTATAGTTTTTTATGTACAATGAAATGCAAACATTTTAACTGTATAGATGACTAAGATTTGACAAATGCACAACTCAGTGAGGCAAACATTTAAAAGATTTTTTTGTTTTTGTTTTGAAATCTGTGGGTTTTCTCCACTTAGTGCAAAAGTCTTACATTTTTTTATGAGATGAATAAATAAAATGGATTTAACTAGTGCCTGAAATTTGACTACTGGTATGACTATTTTCTTCTATGTTATTTAAATTGTATTGGTTTAACAGCTTTATTGAAGCATTTTGACACATAATAAATTTACCTATATAAAATATACAATTTGATAGGTTTTGTTATACACACACACACACACATCCATCCACGAAACCATCACATCAATCAAAATAATAAATACAACCATCATTCAAGATTTTCCTCTTGCTACTTTATGATTCTACCACATTGTAACTCTTCCACACAAGCAAGCACTGAATTCGGTTTTCTAATATTTTGTGGAGGATTATTGCATCTATGTTCATCGGGGATATTGGCCTATAATTTTCTTTCTTTGTAGTGTCTTTATCTGGTTTTGGCATTAGATGCTGGCCTCATAAAATGAGATTGGGAGTTCCTCCCTCTTCTTGACTTTTTTGGAATAGTTTGAGAATAGGTGTTAGTTCTTCTTTGAATATTTGGTAAAATTCACCTGTGAAGCAATTCAGTCCAGGACTTTTATTTGTTGGATGCTTTTTAAAAAATTATTACTGCTTCAATTTCACTACTTATAATTAGTCTGTTTAGACATTCTGTTTCTTCTTGATTCAGTTTTGGGAGATTGAATATTTCTGGGAATTTATTTCTTCCAGACTATCCAATTTATTGCCATATAGTTGCCTGTAATATTTTCTTATAATTCTTTGTATTTCTGTGGTATCAGTTGTTACTTCTCTTTCATTTCTGATTTTATTTATTTGGGTCCTCTCTCTTTTTTTTCTTGATGAGTCTGGTGAAGGACTGTCAATCTCATTTATCTTTTCAAAGAACCAACTTTTGGTTTCATTGATCTTTTGTATTATTTCCTTTTTAGGTTCTGTGTCATTTATTCCTGCTCTAATCTTTATTATTTCTTTCCTTTTAGTCACTTTGGGCTTTGTTTGTTGTTCTTTTCCAGTTCCTTAGGTGTAAGGTTAGGTTGTTTTTTGAGATATTTCTTGCTTCTTGAGGTATGCCTGTATTGCTATGAGTTTCCCTCTTAGGACTGCTATAGCTGTGTCCCATAGATTTGGGGTTGTTGTGTGTTTATTTTCATTTGTCTCAAGGTAACTTTTGATTTATTTTTTCATCTCATTGCTGGTCTATTCATTGTTATCTGGCCTCCATATGTTTGTGTGTTTTTCCATTTTTTTCTTGTAATTGATTTCCAGTTTTATACCATTAAGGTCAAAGATGTTTGGTATAATTTCAAACTTCTTGAATTCATCAAGGCTTGTTTTCTATCCTAACATGTGGTCTATGCTAAAGACTTCCTTATGTGCTAGATGTATTTTTAAAAATTTTATTTTGCTTGAGGTTCACTTAGCTTCTTTTATCTGAGTGTTAATGTTTTTCATGTTGTTTAGGAAAGTCGGGGGAATTATTTTTAAAGATATCTTTTCTATATTGTCACTCTTTTTCCTTTTCATCTGAGTTTTCTATTATACAAGATTGGTTGATATTTTTTCATAAAAATACAATAATGAGTCTCATGTTTCTCTTATCTCTAGAATTACAATCTTATACTATTACCTTGTGAAAAATATGTCATGTAATTTTCTATTATTTTTATTCTATCATGGCAGAAGTCCTTGTGGGTACTCCTCTTTATGATCTTTCTTTTAAGAATGAATCATCAGTAATCTCAGACATTCTGTCTCTAAAATATAGTAGCTTCCTGAAATTATATCCATATATCTTATCTCATCTTACATAAAAAATACACATTTATACC